>JAJJMC010021118.1:610824-749836 GCA_023531435.1 Papaver californicum | reverse complement strand
TAGTTTAAAAAATTCTTAAACTACCGATTATGATAAGTAGCCCCAAAATGGAAATCCAAATTTTTTAAAAAGTTTCAACATCTTGTACAAACACTATCGGTAGTTTAAAAAATTCTTAAACTACCGATTATGATAAGTAGACCCAAATTGGAAATCGAGATTTTTTAAATAAATTCAACATTTTGTACAAAAACAATCGGTAGTTTAAAAAATTCTTAAACTACCGATTATGATAAGTAGCCCCAAATTGGAAAATCGAGATTTTTTAAAAAATTTCAACATTTTGTACAAACACAATCGGTAGTTTCAAAAATTCTTAAACTACTGATTATGATAAGTAGCCCCCAATTGGAAATCGATTTTTTTGGTAAAATTTCAACATTTTGTACAAACACAATCGGTAGTTTAATGGAGTACTTAAACTACCGATTATAGGTGTCGCCCCAAATTGACTTTCTCAAAACCTTCCAAAATCGATAACTCTTCATCTTTCACAATCGGTAGGGATTGAAAATTTATATCTACCGATTGTAAACATATAATGAATTAAACTTTAAAAATTTAAACTTTGTAATCGGTAGTTTAAACATCAATTTTATCTACCGATTATGATGATTTTTTTATACAGGACTTTTCTTGTTACAATCGGTAGTTAGTGAACATAAATAATTACCGATTGAGGATAATCAGTAGCACGTGAATTTAATAACTACCGATTGTATGTAATCGGTAGTTTAGAAACATTATTATCTACCGATTATGCCAATTTTACTTAACATCTATCATTTCATTGAATCGAAAAGGCTTACATCGCGTAACATTAAAGGAAATAAAATATAATAAATCAGCAGATTACATTTAAAAAACTTAAGCAAACCTATTATCAAACCTTCAACGGGGCGTATGACAATCGGGACGACGTTCTTCACTTCTTGGGAGAATAATCAACACAAAAGGATGGTATTCTTCCGTCACCCTTAGGATCTCGAAATGAGGTTGGTACCTGAAATCTGAACTTTCCATCTTCTTCATTCCTTCATAGATCTGACAACAACTTCATCATCAGTTTCATTCCTAATTCTTCTTTCATTCACCTTAGCGGTTAAAGAAGAAAATTCTAGTACTTCCTTTGTGATTTATATATATCGACAAAAAGGTCTGCTCTGTTCCGGTTATTGGGGTTACCGGTTTCATTATAAAAGTCAGCATGGATATGTTCTAACCATTCCATGCTCATTGAACCATTCATCCGACGTTCATGACAGCTGGATAATATAATACTATGTTTCGACATAGGGATAAATCTTCCTCTAGGGTAAAATTCTCTGCATTAATCCTAAAATTTCCGTAACCCGACATTAAATGAAAACAAGATATTAGAAATTTTTACTGAAATGTAAAAGATGTGGATTTGAAATGGGAATGATAGATATAAATTCATCTATTTATAGGTGTATCAGAATACAAATTGTAGTCGTTCATCAACGGTAACAAAATTGGAATTCGATATTTTAAAAAAAAATTCAACATTTTGTACAATCTCAATCGGTAGTTTAAAAAACCTAAAACTACCGAAAATGATTAGTAGCCCCAAATTGGAATTCGAGATTTTTTTAAAAAAATTCAACATTTTGTACAAACACAATCGGTAGTTTAAAAAAATCTTAAACTACCGATTAGTAGCCCCAAATTGGAAATCGAGATTTTTTAAAAAAATTCAACATTTTGTACAATCACAATCGGTAGTTTAAAAAAATCTTAAACTACCGATTATGATTAGTAGCCCCAAATTGGAAATCAAAATTTTTGGAAAACTCATGGACACTCGCAATCGGTAGGTTAAAATTTGTACAAACTACCGATTATGATTAGTAGCCCCAAATTGGAAATCCAAATTTTTGAAAACTCCTGGACACTCACAATCGATAGTTAAAATTTTGTACAAACGATCGATTGTCGTTGAATGTACATAATCAGTAGTTTAAGTAATTCTTAAACTACCGATTACTGATGAATTTACTCAATCGGTAGTTTGTTCAAACCTCCTAACTACCGATTGTACATGTAAAATTTGAAGAACATAACTTGTTAAAAATAAATCGATGGCAAATCAAATGATAATTAAAATATATATATATATATATATAATCATCTTAAATCGGAAACCTTCAAACCAGAAATGTTAAACACTAAAATAATATCCTTCAATTTAACGATTACAACCTAATTCCTAACTTTTTTGGTTTTAGGAAGAGGAGCACGAGTAACAGAGGCTTCAGTTTCATTGGCTGGAGGAGCAGGGACATTGGCTCGAGGAGAAGCACTCGTTGAACCGCGAGAACGTTTACTCTTCTTAAAAGTTACATTCCTCGTCGCAGTCGTGATCATACATGTATCTCCGAACTGGAGAGCATAAGCTTCGTTATCAAGGTTGTCAATGAGGTATTTATCTCCCTCATTGAGGCACGAACCTACCTTGTTCGACAGAAATTGCAATTCTCTTCTTCTGTTTTTAGGCAATAACAATCAAACGATTATTATTTATAATATTGACCCGTAAAACTAAAGTCAAAAGGAAATAACATTACTACCATCCTTGCTAAGGCTGACGGGTTGTCTTTGAAGATGGACCTATACTCATGCACCCCGGTGCTCTTTCCTTTGTCTTCGCGGATCACTTTAAGATGAGAATGCTCCCGGTACCATACCATATAGGCTGAGGTTATCTCATCACCTCGGTTTACAGGTCTCCCCTCGTCGATCATGTAATGCATTCTGTTGTTCCAATCTTCAACAGATGGGTTGGGCGTGTAAACAACTTGGATTGTGTCTTTACCACAAACACTATTTGTAACGTCCAATTTGAACTTCCCGTGGATGTGAGGCCTAGGTTCTACTTGGACATAACCCATTTGACGTAGGACCCTAGAGGCATGGTAGATTACATATCATGTTGAATGCTACAAGGGTCCAAAGTATATGGCCAACTCAGACCTTCGCGCTATAGTACCATCAGCTAGCTCTTCCTTGTAGGGATCAAAACATACATATGGGGCCGCCATGGAGTCTAGGTTCCTCCTCAAAGCAATCAACTCCTGCTCCTTGAACCTTGAATGGTTTCCCGAAAAGATGTATGTTTTGGCTCGGGTTGTGCCTCTCTCCCAATCCGGCTTCTGTCTTGCCAACTCCAGGGAGGGAAAGTGATCGTAGATCCAAGCCTAATGAACATATAAAACCAAGTATGAGAAAATTGAAAGAGCAAAAGAAGAAAGAATAAATAGAAATCAAACCATCAATGGAGTTATTAAAATACCTGCAATAAGCTCACGTTCCCGGCTATTTGCCTAGTCTCCTCCCGGGATGCCTTTCTCATCTCTTCCATCAAAAACGCAAGACATGTCGTGCCCCACGAATAGTCTTGAACTTTCTGGATGGGATCCAAAAGTTGTAGCAGGTTGGCGTCAACCCGGTTGCCACTAGCATTTGGGAAAATTACACATCCCAAAACGCACAGAAGATATGCAGTTGCTGCAACTTTGACCTGGTCATCGCTGAACTATGGGTTGGCCTTCTCTTTATCCAAGGTGCCTCTGAACCTTTCCATCAGATGAACCATACTAAATTGCCTGGTTCTTTATTTAGCGCACCGGTCAAACTCTTGGTTGGAGGTTTGTTGGTCCCAACCAAAGCACTTCTCGGTCAAAACATAAAGATGGTCCCATCTTAACGACTTAAAATAGTCAAACTTGACCGCCTCTCCATGATCCTTAAGACCTAGAATATGTACCACATCATCGGGTGTGATGGTCATCTCTCCCCACGGCATGTGAAAAGTATCGATCTCCGGATAATACCTCTCCATGAATGCCGATATCGATACCCGGTCGTGCTTTAATATGGAGTTTGCGACGGCCGTAGATAGCCTCGAGTTCTCTATAATTTTCTGGAACCGAACACACTCACCTTCCAACGGCCAGTCTTCATCTTGTATGGTGCATCCGTAGGTTTCAGTAGACGGACCGCATTAGAATGGTCCTAATATACACGACGAATTAAAAACAATTAGAATAAAAGTTAACACTTCTATGAATAAGAAGACAATATGTTAAGAATGGTTTTTTATAATTATTACCTCGGTAGAGTAGATTTCTTTGGTCCAAGAATCCTTGTAGCCAAACAATAGACGTCCTCCGTCTCTTGGGAGCCCGAGGATTTGACCTTGTCGGGGACCCTAATCTTCAGAGAGTCGGGGACCTTGTGTCCTCGTCTCTTCCTTAGTTGTTTCTTTGTACCAGTTTCTTCTTCTTCTTGGTAGCATTTGGTCCACCTCCTTCGAAGTGTTGAGCTTGAGGAGCACTTGGTCCTCCTTCTTCGTTTTGGCCAGCGCTCTTTTATCGTGTAGCACTAGCGGTAACCTTCTTACCGCATCCAGGACGAGGCCCCGATATAATTGGATTGTTCCTTTACTTAGTACGCTTTTCCCTTTTTTGATACAAGATAAAGAACAATTATTTCAGTACATAAAATGGTAGACAAAGTAAGTTGAACTCAACATATTATTAACAATCGGTAGTCAAAAAAATAACTTAACTACCGATTGTGTATAATCGGTAGTACAAAAAATAACTTAACTACTGATTGTTCACAACCGGTAGCTCGGACTCTACATTAACTACCGATTGTGCATAAAAAAATGGGAACACAAAAGTCTATGGACACACACACAATCGGTAGTTATATAAAAATTTAACTACCGATTATCACTAAATTTGGATCCAGTAGAATAATCGGTAGTTTAGGTGTAAAAATAACTACTGATTGTGATCGATGTTTTTGAGGATCACTAACTAGCACAATCGGAGGTTTAACACTAAACTAAACTACCGATTATCACTATTTTTGCATCCAGTAGAATAATCAGTAGTTTATGTCTAAATCTACATACCGATTGTGATGGGTGTTTTTGAGGTTCACTGAACACTCACAATCGGTAGTTTAAGCCTATACAAAACTACCGATTATTACGAAATTTTTATACAGAAGAATAATCAGTAGTTTTAACCTAAAGATAACTACCGATTGTGCATGATCTTCATGAGCAGTGAAGAACACTGCCACAATCCGTAGTTTAATACAACCACGAAACTACTGATTGTGCTACTATACCTAAAACCCTTGGTATTCTACTCACTAATTCTCAAGCGATTTAAGCAATATAAACACAAATTATGGTAAACCCCTAACCTTATTGGGTCCATCAACTGTTGGAGAGGCAGATTTTTGTATTCGGACTCCGTGTCTACTTCATCCTCATTGCGTTCACCGCGTTCATCGCTTTGTTCTTGAACAATTTCTCGATCTCTTACTAATTCGTTAAAATGCGGCCAATCTGTATTAGGAGGTTGACGACTTGTTTGCTTTTGTCGAGGCATTTTTAGATTGTAGTAAGTAGGATTAATTGGTTTACGATTAATCGGTTGAAGATGAGAAGAAAATGGTGGAAATTCGGTAGTTTGAATAGTAGTCGGTAGTTTTGAAATTGAGAGGAGAAGAAGAGAATCGGAAGTTTGAATGGTGAAAGTGTGAAATAGATTTAGGTTTAGGTTTTATAAACGAAAGGTATTTTGATAATAATTAGATTAATGAAAGGTTTTATGGTAATTTTACATACCCCTAAATTACCCCTTAGCTTCTCTCATTGGATGGCTTTAAAAAAATAATCCCTAAATGGTTTTTGTTAGTCCTCTAATTCGCCGGGTACATAAGAAGAAGATATATTATCATGCTCTCACATAAGTTGATTATTATACAGTACAATAAGAAGAAGACGTATTACAATCAATCCTTCTACTAGTACTTTATGTAGCCAACATGAGAAGTGTTGACATCCTTGATAAGAGTACCAAGCACAGGCACAGAGAAACACTTTGAAGATTCCTCCGTGTAAAAGAAACCAGCACACTTGCAATCTTTACTACACTTATCCCTACAATCGGTCACCTTCATAGGTCCTTGTCCTTCGTCATATGGACTCGAAAAATGTTGGACACCAGCAATCTTATAGTATTTTGCGGCATCACCACCAGTCTTACATGAAGGTGCTGCAGGCGGTTTGCAGCTCTCACTCCAGCCTAATAAACCCTTGGGACTGGGGCAGGCAATACACATCCTCTTATCGCAGAACCCAAATGAGCCACATTTTGATGGTAACCCGCATTCCCTCACATCATCTCCAAAGAATGCGTAAGTCCGATCCCATTTCAAGTAAGATGTATTTGTTTAGTAAGTAAAAACTTTGATGTTTCCATCTGATTCTAACCTAAAGAAGGAATAAGTTGCATTGTAATTGAGTTTCTTAAGTATAGTCCCTCTTATATTACTAATCGGTCTCGATTGAAGTAAATGTCGAGTCGGGGTGCTTGGTTGTTGTTGTTCACCAAAAGCCAGAGTTAATTCAGAAGAAGTAATACTCTGATCCTCAGGGACTGCATCAAATGATACATTCAGAAAACCTTTACCTCCCCAACCTCCATATTGAAGAGATTTGCCTGCAGTTTTTAGATACATAGTGAAGCCTTTCTTGTCAATCACAATACTGTAAGGACCATCTCGACCATTCACATCCGATGTACGACTAACGAGCTGTTTTTTTCCACCATTGAGCTTAAGGGATTGACCTACTAAAAGGGTATCAACCGGATAATCGAAACTCTGCCAGACAAACCTACCATTCTTATCCTGAAGTACTAGATTACCATTAGGTTGCAAGGACATACCAGTAACACCTTTGTTGGCCGTATTGGTTTGCCAAACTATACGACCATCAACATCAGCTAGCACCAAATTACCATTGCGGCTAAAAGTTAGAGTAGCATTCTCGCGAACAGGGTCATTCCGATTAGCATCCCATACCCAGCGCATTAAATCTTCATCTCTAGGGATACCAGCTCGAAGGGCAAGAACATATGCATTAGGAGTAGTGTTATAGAAACATAGCCGGAATGGGTAATTAGAAATTGTTCTTACAATACGGTGATTTGCATCATATTCGACAATATAATCGCTGAACTCGCCTTCGTTTATGTACCGGAAAGTTGCGTTTTTGGGAACCTGAGATTGCACTAGAACACTAGAGCAGAGGAGAATAGCCAAAAATAGAAGGAAATGGTTATGAATTAGAGGAGCCATGAGATTTTAGAAAAGGAGGTTCAAAGGTGTGTATGAAGTATGAAATGTGGATTAATGGAGAGTTGTATTTATAGTTGTATTAAAGCAGAAAGGAATTCTAAAACAATCAATTTTAGCTGGTCTGTTCTCCATTTTCTGTTTGATTGGAATAAGAAAAACAAAAAGAAACGAAGGCATTATCGAGTTAACGCCGAAGGAATTCTGAAACAATCATTTTGGCTCAATGTTGGTGTGCAGTAAGTAATGAGTATTCTTATCCATACCGACAGCCCACTGGAACTTGACACGGAGGCTCATATTTTTATAGGTGCACCATGGGCATAAACCTTTGAGATGCCAGATTTTCAATTCCAAAAACTTATTGTTAGGATTAAAAGTGAATTTATTCCTTATTTATAAAAAAAAACTGTTTTGTTATCAAAATTATCTTGATGGGACCAAAGGGCCACTAGCCTATATTGTGGATGGAAATAACAAATCTACTTTTTATTTCTACGTGAATAAGAAACCTTTGGTTTGTCCCATATGGGATAAGCCAAGGATGAAATCTATCTATATTACCACGAAAGTTACTTCTAAGGGAAAAAAAATACTTGTGGATTGGATATGGACTATGGGAATGGGCTAGTGGGTAAATTCACACATGTGCGGTGCTTCGCACTGAAGCACGAACGCGGGCTTGCGGAGCTTGCGTGATGTCACAAGGGTGCACCAAATGGCTCAACACATGGCTAACTCACCCTTGTGCACCACCTTGGCTAGCCCCTTTGGCTAAATGGCTAGCCTCACATTCTAGAATCTTCTCTCATTTGTCCTTTTCTTCGAACATTCTAGAATAGTGTAGATATTTGTGGATAAGAGTGGAATAATCTAGAAGTAGATCCTAGCCATACACTTGTATAGATCTTAGATAAGTTTCTAGAACATTCTTGGCTCCCAACTAGTATAAATAAGGATGTCATTCTCATTTTTAATCATCCAACAATCCAAGTAAGAGAGCAATACACATTTAATTCTCTCATTCAATCATTCTCTCTTGTTCTTGAGTGTTCTTGAGCGTTCTTGAGTTTCTTGTGAGTTTTGATCTTGAGTAGTTACACAAAGTTGGTTAAACTTTGTTTGGGAGGCTGACTTGTCTAGTAACGGAATTCTAGACAAGTGCCGCACGGAGTAAAGTCGAGGCGAAGGACCGACCCCGTGACAACTGGTATCAGAGCTACGTTCATACTACTCTCGGTAAGATCTCTCACCATGTCTTCAAATGATGCAAATGTTGTTATCACTAACAATAATGAAAAGGTTGAGAAGACAAAGAAACAACAACGGGATAAGTCAGTGGGCCCCCGTTTAGAATCTCGTGTTGGATCACTAGAAGAAAAGGTAGAAAAGTTGAACATGGATTTAGGGGAATCCATGGAGCAACAAGACGATTTGGAGAAATCGATGGAGGTCTCTTTTGAGACGTATCAGAACGAGATGGGTGCACATAAGCAAGAGGTAAATGCTCATGTGAGGATGTTGTAAGCTGGTGGGTCGTAATCAACCAAAATATTCAAGTTCTTACTCTCCAAAAATAGATTTAAGTATAGCAAATAAGAACAAGTTCGTTCCCACAGAGAGGCAGTGATTGTGATTTATTTTTCAGTTACGTGAGTAAACATGGGGGGTTGTTGGTCGTTTTAATAAGCTAATTAAACTAAAACAGCTAAAGCAATACGCAAGTAAATAGAGATGTGAAATAGGGAGAAAAAGCATTGGTTAGAGATTTCATCGTCCGTTATCCAACATGTTATCAATCAAAGCATACTCAACATTCATGCATTAGTAATACCAAAAACCCTAAAGTAGCCAGTTATCTCGTCTACTTCGGCAAAACTCCTAATATCATCACAGAATGAGTACCTCCACCCTATGAAGTCTTATGCACCGGATAACCTGAGTGAATACCTCCACTCAAGTTCAACCCAATGATAGCTATGGTCTTTGTGAGTTGAGGTTAATCTAGATAACCCGGCGCAGTTCGCTACTCGGATTCAACCTAGGTCAAGCTTCTACACATATTCGTATAGCAACATCCCGTCGTTAACAAATATGTTATACTACTTGTAACCGGAGTCCCTCGACAGAATCGACTCTCAGAACTCCAGTCTAGTAATAGATATCAATGCCTTTTTACTTGATTCTAGACTCAAACAAATCAGCAATCAATCATATATCATTATACTCAGTAGAACATGAACGATATTAAAAACAACATGAAATCATGAGATATGCGCCATTCAATTAATAAACATGTCTTCAAACATCAAATTACATCCCTAACCAATAAAGAAGGGTTTAGCTCATCATGGGTTTCTTAAAACCCATGGAAAATAATTAAGAAATAAATACTCAAACCCGGAAAGATAGCGAAGAATTGATTGTAGCTTCGAAGTGTGGCTGCAATGGTAGCCAGCAGCCTCCCAACGCTGCTGTCCTCTTCTCCTTGCTGCTGCCTTCTTTCCACCGTGTATATTCTCCCACTTTTGCTGTCTCAAAACCCTGTATACTTTTATATGATGACGTCCTAATCCTATCCAGCAGCAAACTCTCTAAAAAGAGCTTCCTTCCAGCCGTGAAACTTGTTTGGCTGCCTCTTGTGTAGCCCAATTGTGTAGCCAACTTGTATACATGAACCTGACCCCCAAATATCCCTTGGGTCTCCTATATATGCTATAGCTACCTCTCCAAAAGGCTTTCCACGAGAAAGGCCTGATTTCTTTCTATTGAACTTGAGTTAGCCACTTTCACAATCCTAGTAGAACTAGGAAATGTGCTAAGTTTCCTTATTCCACTCCAACAAGATATATCAACTCCAAACTCTTTCCTAATCCCATATGACTTCCCCAAGCTAGATACTACTCCACCAAGGCTAGCCACTAGCCCATCAAACCACTCTAGCACCTCCAACTCATCACTTAGCACATTAGCACATACGGTTCAGCCAACTTAGCGCCTGGGCGCTAGCAGCACAAGCTAGTTTGCCACCATGTGGCTTTGCCTATAACTTCCTCATACGAGATCAGAATGACCTCGTTCTTTCGCCGTTGGCTTCGTAATTCAATTTCCTACACTGTGGAGGGTGAAAGGCCTAAATTCAGCAGAGTTTTACTGGCTCCTCGGTAATTCTTCTAATACAGCTCCATTCTGCGGGTTTCTGAACTGTAACCTGAAAAGGCGACTAAACTTCGAAAGTAATCAAAATACCTAATAATTAACTCAAATATAGCACATAAGGGTCAGGAAAAACTACTTTAAATGTATGATTTATGCACCTATCAAATTCCCCCAGACTTGCCTTTTGCTAGTCCTCGAGCAAACTATCAATCTAAACTAATAAAAAGAACAAATACAACTCAGTTTCGTCGAGTAAACGGTTACACTTAGCATGTGCAACAAGCCTTTAAACCCCTAGGTGTCCCTAGTGGACGAGTTATAGTCTCGTGAGGGTTTACCAGAGATGTACCCACAAAACCTACTTCAACTTCTAAAAATTCCAAAGCACCTGCATCCGAAAAGCTACGAAGACATAAAGTTTCTACATACCAACAATAAGAAGTCAGAAATATAAAGAACATTATTCTCATGCTTAATCCTTGAGTTTGGAGAAAACCACCAAATAAAAGAGTCTCAGTTCGAGAGTGACCGAATATTTCTGCCTCACCAATAGGGTTTTATGAATTTGACACTCAAAGGACGCACTCTATGGTTCTCACATATGTGTAGGCAAGAATAAAGATAGAAGGCCTACACATGTTGACGGGTAGGAAGGAAAGGTAACCTTCCGAGTCATATTAAGATGTTATCCCTAGAATGGGACAAGAAAGAACCCCTTTTTGTTTTTCTAGTGATCTCTAAGAAAGGAAATCAACCATTATGCGAAGATGGGAATCGTTACTTACCTTCTCATCCGGTCGGCAATCAGCACCACTCTTCCAACATTCCATAGAAACGTCTTCGGTATCAACTGTAGATAATGAACTCTTGAACTTCGTAGAACTTGACGATTTTTAGCTCTTTTTCTCTTCACGGCCTGTACCACTTTAAGCACTGTAACTCAGAATGAATATCTCCGGATACTGTAACTCAGAAAGAATAGCTATGGGTCAGCAAAAAAAATATATTTTCTTCTTTTTTCTCTTTATTCCATATTCAGCAACTCTTTTTCACATTTTTTTTTTCACTTTTTTTTCACTTTTTTTTTTTTTTTTACATCACGTGAGTATGCTTATTCTCCTGGATACTTTTGCTATTTTTCTCAATTTTTTGATTCGTGAGTTTTTTCTCTTCCCGTGAGTTCCGTTTCGTCTCTAAATCTGTATAGAATCCACACCTTTCGATTTCTTTCGCTTCTGTAAGTCTTCAACATGTTTAATTGTATTGTTGCTTAATCAAATATTAATTTTCTCTTTGAATTGTCGCTTGCACCTTGACGGTCTTCAACTTTCCTTCAAATTTTTCATGTTCCGCTTGTTGATGATATTATGTTTCTATGGACGTTGCCGAGAGAACGATGCCAACTGCAAACCAAACTACAAGAATAAGTTAGCAACTCTGATGACACCCTCATGGTTGATAAAAAATAGCACTCAAGAGATCAAAAATAGTGCTGAAAATTGGTGCGAGGTTAGGTAGCTCATCATTCTACCCGTAATTAGCGCAGATGAAACACTCTAAACGTATAATTGAAGGTCTGGTGCCTCACTCATGGGTATTGAATGATCACAAGTCTAACCGGTACTCTCCTACCGGCAATTTAGGTCTATTTTGGTCGGCTCTAGCCTCTCAAAAACTAAGCACTCCGAATGTAGTTCTCTAATATTTCTAAGTTCAGTTGTTTCGAGTAGAAGTCCGTATGTAAACGTAGCTAGTTGTATGCTAAGTGACTCTAAAATCTCTAAAAGTTGAAGGTTTTCATGCAAATGTGTGTATGCCTAACAATTCTACGTAAAAATCTATATGCCTAAATACTCCCCCACACTTAAACTTTACATTGTCCTCAATGTGAATTGAATCGTACAATGTACCGTCAAGATGGGAAATTCTAAATGCTCAAAGATAAATAAAAATTCAGCAACAAAAGATAGTATACAAAACCAATGGGTTGCCTCCCATTTAGCGCTTAGTTTAACGTGTATAGCCCGACTCTCTGATCGCCCGTAGACCAATAATCTGAAAATTTAGGGATCCACCCATAAAACAATCTGCATTTCAAATGTTAACTTCATAAAAATATTAATACACGAAATTAATAATGAAGTTATTGCTCGATAGAAGTTTCCCCCACACTTAGTCTTTTCTACACTCGGAAGTGGATAAAGAACATAGAACTCGGGAACTTCTATAGACTCCTCTTTGCTAACCTGCATAGAATGAGAATCAAGTGCTTCCAACAATGGATATTTAGAAGCAAAGTAATTTATCAGTACTTCTGAGGCACGTAAATCAAGGCCAAAACGAGGTAAAGGAAAAGGATTAAGAAACAAAGGTTTAGGCAAACCTTCTAAATTATCGTGAATTGTGGAATCCTTCTCTTTTTTAAAAATCTGTAATGAATTACTTACCTCTTGTATGTTGTGGTCCTCTATCAAACTTTCTGACTGTATTGCCTCAACAAATATCTCGGCATTAACATTATTAATATCGTTCTCGGAAAGTTCAATTGGGTCTTTCACAGTATTAATCAATTCGGTTTCATTCTCAACACACTCCTCTTCATTTTCAGACTCACCGTAATCAGAATCTTCATCGGTTTCCCAACCTTTGTCAGAACGCCGTTTAACTTCCATACGAATGGTCTTACTAATTTCTTCCAGAAGCTCTTCCGGTGCTCCGTCATCTTCCAACTTGAATAGTTTTTTATACAGTTTTTTGAGATTCGCACGCCTTCCACCATTAACTACGGTGGAATCTCTTGAACACGACTCTTCCCTTTGAATGGGTGAATGATCATTATTAAGATCAAGAGTCAAGTTAACTACACCATCATCATTAAAAATCAGATTCGGAGTTAGAATAGCGGCCTTATTGGTGTAAATCTTTTCGAAAGGTTCAAAATCTTCACTGTATCCCATAAAATAACGTCGAGAACGTTCTATTTCCAAAGCTCTTTTAGCTATTGCAATTTCTTCACCTGATGCCCCTTCATCTATCAATTGCTCAAACCTTCTCCCAAGTTCTCTCAAACTTGGTAGCCTTACGCCGTTACTTGTGGTGGAGTTTATAAACTTGGCTCATCCCGTTGAATAGGTGAATGATCATAATTACGATCAAGTGTAGATTTAGATAAACCGTCACAAGCATAATTTTCCTCTCTTTCTTGTGGCTGAAAATCATTAATCACATATTCGTTATTGTGCACAAGAGGGTTAGAACTTTTCAGTTCCTCGAGTCGATCCATGTACTGCTGCATCATGGTGCACATCTGTTTTTGAATACTAGAGGTTTCATTAGAAGTATGACTATCCTCCCATCTCTGAGATTGTTCAATTACATACTCATCCCTAAAGGGTTGGTATGTCTGAGGATAGTCAAACGGGTACGTGGAATATTGGTCATAACCAAAGGATTGGTTGTGATTATACTCCTCGTATGGTTGGAAATTGCCGTGATGTTGAGGCTGAAAACTAAATTGATTACCATTATACGCTTGATATTGTGAACTGTACATGGACAAGTACCTGAAAAAAAATTCTCAAAATTCGGTTAGAAAGGAAAAAATTCAGCAAGAAAAATAAAAAGAAAACGAAACTAAAAATACATAACAATCCGCTATGCCTCCCCGGTAGCCGCGCCAAAATTTGGTCGGGTCGTAGTCAACCAAAATATTCAAGTTCTTACTCTCCAAAAATAGATTTAAGTATAGCAAATAAGAACAAGTTCGTTCCCACAGAGAGGCAGTGATTGTGATTTATTTTCAGTTACTTGAGTAAACATGGGGGGTTGTTGGTCGTTTTAATAAAGTAAATTAAACTAAAACAGCTAAAGCAATACGCAAGTAAATAGAGATGTGAAATAGGGAGAAAAAGCATTGGTTAGAGATTTCATCGTCCGTTATCCAACATGTTATCAATCAAAGCATACTCAACATTCATGCATTAGTAATAACAAAAACCCTAAAGTAGCATGTTATCTCGTCTACTTCGGCAAAACTCCTAATATCATCACAGAATGAGTACCTCCACCCTATGAAGTCTTATGCACCGGATAACCTGAGTGAGTACCTCCACTCAAGTTCAACCCAATGATATATATGGTCTTTGAGAGTTGAGGTTAATCTAGATAACCCGGCGCAGTTCGCTACTCGGATTCAACCTAGGTCAAGCTTCTACACATATTCGTATGGCAACATCCCGTCGTTAACAAATATGTTATACTACTTGTAACCGGAGTCGCTCGACAGAATCGACTCTCAAAACTCCAGTCTAGTAATAGATATCAATGCCTTTTTACTTGATTCTAGACTCAAACAAACCAGCAATCAATCATATATCATTATACTCAGTAGAACATGAACGATATTAAAAACAACATGAAATCATGAGATATGCGCCATTCAATTAATAAACATGTCTTCAAATATCAAATTACATCCCTAACCAATAAAGAAGGGTTTAGCTCATCATGGGTTTCTTAAAACCCATGGAAAATAATTAAGAAATAAATACTCAAACCCGGAAAGATAGCGAAGAATTGATTGTAGCTTCGAAGTGTGGCTGCAATGGTAGCCAGCAGCCTCCCAACGCTGCTGTCCTCTTCTCCTTGCTGCTGCCTTCTTTCCACCGTGTATATTCTCCCACTTTTGCTATCTCAAAACCCTGTATACTTTTATATGATGACGTCCTAATCCTATCCAGCAGCAAACTCTCTAAAAAGAGCTTCCTTCCAGCCGTGAAACTTGTTTGGCTGCCTCTTGTGTAGCCCAATTGTGTAGCCAACTTGTATACATGAACCTGACCCCCAAATATCCCTTGGGTCTCCTATATATGCTATAGCTACCTCTCCAAAAGGCTTGCCACGAGAAAGGCCTGATTTCTTTCTATAGAACTTGAGTTAGCCACTTTCACAATCCTAGTAGAACTAGGAAATGTGCTAAGTTTCCTTATTCCACTCCAACAAGATATATCAACTCCAAACTCTTTCCTAATCCCATATGACTTCCCCAAGCTAGCTACTACTCCACCAAGGCTAGCCACTAGCCCATCAAACCACTCTAGCACCTCCAACTCGTCACTTAGCACATTAGCACATACGGTTCAGCCAACTTAGCGCCTGGGCGCTAGCAGCACAAGCTAGTTTGCCACCATGTGGCTTTGCCCATAACTTCCTCATACGAGATCAGAATGACCTCGTTCTTTCGCCGTTGGCTTCGTAATTCAATTTCCTACACTGTGGAGGGTGAAAGGCCTAAATTCAGCAGAGTTTTACTGGCTCCTCGGTAATTCTTCTAATACAGCTCCATTCTGCGGGTTTCTGAACTGTAACCTGAAAAGGCGACTAAACTTCGAAAGTAATCAAAATACCTAATAATTCACTCAAATATAGCACATAAGGGTCAGGAAAAACTACTTTAAATGTATGATTTATGCACCTATCACAAGCTCAAATTGATGAGCTAAGGACCCTGATCTGAGGAAATACGGTTCGTGGACCATCTAGAGTGAGGGTGCCAGAACCAAAGGAATACTTCGGCGCTAGGGATGCTAATGAGCTGGAAAACTTTCTATGGAACATGGAAAGATACTTCAGGGCCACGGGCCTTGATGACGAGCAAGAACGGGCCGACACGGCGACCATGTACCTGATAGAAGATGGATTATTGTGGTGGAGAAGAAAATAT
Organism: Papaver californicum; assembly: GCA_023531435.1. Taxonomy (NCBI): domain Eukaryota; kingdom Viridiplantae; phylum Streptophyta; class Magnoliopsida; order Ranunculales; family Papaveraceae; genus Papaver; species Papaver californicum. The sequence continues at coordinate 733,770 of JAJJMC010021118.1, read as the reverse complement.
GCAGAAATCGAGAGAGGAGTTTGCACCATCACTACTTGGGCGGAGTTCAAAAGGGAGATTAAAGCCATGTTCTATCCGGAGAACGTTGAGCACAAAGCTCGGGACAAACTTCACAATTTGAAGTATTCAGGTACCATTTCCGAATATGTCAAACAACTTAATTCCCTCATGTTAGACATATTGACAATGGCAGATGAGGACCGCATTTACCTCTTCAATCGTGGCCTACCTCGTTGGGCTTCTATGGAACTTCAACGAAGAGGTATTACCGACTTGTCCACCGCATTAAGCACTGTCGAGAAACTTGATGACTTTTCTAGCAAATCTGATCAACTTGCCAAGAACAAGCCATCCAAGCCATTACCACAAGGAACGGGTGGGGGAGACAGGTACTACCACGATAAGCCACAAACTAGTCGCGAATGGTCCAAGCCAAACAACGGGTGGAAAGGAAGGCAAGATAACCGTGTGAAGAAATGCTTCATTTTCCAAGGTGACCATCTTGCCCACAGTTGTCCCAAGAAGAACGTGCTCAAATCCTTGATTGCGGAACAAGAGGGGAAGACCGAGGACCCACACTTGGGAGCCATTCGGTTAAGCGCAATCAAAAGCCAACCCAAAGCACCACAACCAGCACCAAGGAAAAGTGCAAGCAAGGGACTTATGTACGTGGACATAAGTCTAAACGAGCAGAAGACCAAGGCCATGGTCGACTCAGGTGCAACACACAACTTCATCTCTAAACGAGAGGCCGAAAGGTTGAAGTTGAAGGTCGAGGCAGACTCGAGCACAATAAAGGCAGTAAACTCAGCAGCCATACCGGTTCAGGGAGCGGCCAAGGGGGTCGACATGAAGGTTGGTGCTTGGAGAGGAATTACTGACTTTATGGTGGTAAAGATGGACGATTTCAGAGTTACCCTTGGGATGGAATTCTTGGATCGTGCCAAAGTTGCGGTGGTTCCCTGCCTCGGAGTAGTTAGCATCAGTGACGAGAAGTCCCCTTGCGTGATCCCAGCCACCAGGACCAAGGAGACTTGCTCAAGCACATTATCGGCTCTACAACTGAAGAAAGGAGTTCAAAAGGGAGAACCAACCGTTGTAGCATCCATCATGGAAGAAAGCAAAGAACGGGATGAGATTGTTCCGTTGGAGATGCAAAAGGCTTTGCAAGAGTACGAGGACGTGATGCCAACCGAGTTGCACAAGCAACTACCACCTAAGAGGAAGGTGGATCATCAAATCGGGTTAGAACCTGGAGCAAAGCCGCCCACCATGGCCCCACCTGCCATAGTCCATTGGAGTTGGCCACATGCCAACAACCTCTAATGTCACACACATTCGCTGGAGGATATAGAGGAAAGTGTTATGGCGCTTTTCAGTTCACTAAGGAGTTGAATGAGAAGCATGACCTGGACAAAGCATTCTCGGAGAAAAAAGCCTCTCAGCGTATGAAGAAATGGGCAGGCAAGAAAAGGAAACCCGTATCTTTCGAAGAAGATGACTTAGTCATGCTGAAGTTGAACCCGCAACAGTTCAAAGCTTTTCGAAAGGTACACAAGGGACTCATTCGACGGTACGAGGGACCATTTCGCATCGTCAAGAAAGTCGGCAAGGCATCCTATAGATTGGAGCTACCTAGCCACATGAAGATTCATCTCGTCTTTCATGTTAGCTGCTTGAAGCCATAATATAGGGATTAAGATGACGAGTCTAGAGGAGTTACCAAGAGGGCTCCGCTCAATATGATCACCTCTCTAGACAAACAGGTTTCAAGCATAGAGTCACACAGACGTGTCTCAAGAGCGGGTCGAGTTTACAAAGAATATCTAATTCGATGGAAGGATCAACCAGACGGTGAAACAATTGGGAAGATGAAGACTTACTTTGGCAACACAAAGATCTCATCAACAGGTACAACGCGACGAGGACGTCTGTGAATTCGGGTGGGGAGAGAATGTCACAAGGGTGCACCAAATGGCTCAACACATGACTAACTCACCCTTGTGCACCACCTTGGCTAGCCCCTTTGGCTAAATGGCTAGCCTCACATTCTAGAATCTTCTCTCATTTGTCCTTTTCTTAGAAACAATCTAGAATAGTGTAGATATTTGTGGATAAGAGTGGAATAATCTAGAAGTAGATCCTAGCCATACACTAGTATAGATCTTAGATAAGTTTCTAAAACATTTTTGGCTCCCAACTAGTATAAATAAGGATGTCATTCTCATTTTTAATCATCCAACAATCCAAGTAAGAGAGCAATACACATTTAATTCTCTGATTCAATCATTATCTCTTGTTCTTGAGTGTTTCTTGAGCGTTCTCGAGTTTGTTGTGAGTTTTGATCTTAAGTACTTACACAAAATTGGTTAAACTTTGTTTGGGAGACTGACTTGTCTAGTAACGGAATTCTAGACAAATGCCGCACGGAGTAAAGTAGAGGCGAAGGACCAACCCCGTGACAGTGAGCTCAGCGTGTGCCTATCAAGATTCAACGGTTTTATTTTATTAAATTCCTTTAATAAATTTCATCGTTTCAATATTAATGATATTTATTAGAATTAAATAAAAAATCTTTTCATTAATGGTTTTAAATTCAAAACGAATTTCTTCTCCTATAAAAGCAGAAAAGGTTTTTATTTTTTCCTCACCTCAGTCGCAGCCACTGACCTGACGACTTTTCTCCTCTTCCTGCTTTGTATTTGCACTAATTTATTTTTTCACCTTCTTCTACTGTTAAGTTCACAACGGGCCAACGAGTTTTGTTAACTGAGTTGATATCAGATGGTTTTATCCTGGATTCGATTTGTCATTTCTAAAGATATAGCAACACTTTTCTAAAGGTGTACCTAAAAAATATCAAGTTAAGGGGCAGTCTGTTGAACATGCGACTCCGTCTCTCTGTGCTTGTGTGATTGTCTGAAGTGTGCTATCTATTCTAACCCTTAACTATTTTCAAGCTTCTGTTTGGTTTGTACACAGTAACATGAATTTTCTCCAACACTTATATATATGGGTACGTAAGATCTAACGGCTTAGAAATGTATGCTCGAAAAATAATAAATAGATTTCAGTAGATATGAAGTACGGGCCTACAAGTGTTTCCAGGAGTGCGTAAACTGTTTTTCTCAGAAAAATGACTTCTGTACGCAGAGCTATTTACAATTCAAAAACGATAAAGACTTATCGCAGATTATATCCTACAGTTCGTCCCGTGTGAGGAGGGGAGAGGGCCCATTTCCAAACCAAAGTGTTACAATTGCTACACTCCCACCGAAGGATTTGATCCGCGGGAAAAACCGTGGGATAATTCCCCGGTAAGTCTAGCATCTCTCTTTTCAAGTGTACACACCCATCTCTTTCTCTACTACATCGGTACATTTAATCAAATTCCTTGAACAAAAATCAGAGATTATTTCTGGAATGAATGATATGAAGTAGCAGTTCAATCAGTCTATGCTTGCCAAGTGGAAACGAAGATTTGGTATTGAAAACAGCTTCACTAGTAATAATTGAGAGTTCAAAAAAAGGCTCTTCGGAATCCCATATTATATCACATTGCAATATAATCAAATGGAATTTCCATTTCAAAAGATCGTTTTCTGAGAGTAAAACTGATAAACTGGTATTACAAATTGTAACACAGAAGACAGAAGAAGGTTGACACTCTGCCTCTAGCTCTTTCCCACTAGCTCTTTATATCCAGTCATTCATTAAGGTGCTAATCTCTCGAAGTTCCCACCCGGGGAAATATGGAACAATCAGGTACTTAACAAGATCAACTTCTTCATTTGGATTTGGAAATATGAAAAACATTACTCTTAAGATAATTTATAAATTACTAGAAAAACTTCAGCAATCACCTCAAATAAATCAGAAATTGGGCGATAGTAGGAATAAACCTACGCTCAAGTTATTTCCAATAACCACTTAGAACCTTATTTATTCAAATAAGGGAACCAAAAGTCTGATATAGAAAATAGTTATGGAAAGTAAACAACAGGATGATGTAAAGAGATAAACCTGCCTGTTTGAGGGCACAATCAAAAAAGAGAATAAATTTGCTTACAGTTATGACCAAAACCTTCAATGCAAATGTTACATCAATAAGATGTATGGACAACTTTACTCTGAAAATAGGCTTTTGATTTAGGACAGAAAAGTAAGACATAAAACAGAATTACCATCAAAACAATCTGAGTCTGAAGTATACCATCTATGTTAAATAATAAATATCCAAATTGCTAACAATATCTTGCAGAATGTAAACCCGTTAAGGAACAGAAAGTACAAAACACACAGAAAGGAGTAACAATTTACTTAGAATATTGGGTGTCCCACATAAATGAGTTAACATATTATGAACAATCAAGAACAACCAACATTTTATACGATTGACAATGTGGATCATGTCTGGATCCCTACAACTGATCTATCTACCTATTTCAACATCAGTATCCAGTATCAGGAACACAAGGAGATATACAGATTAGACAAAAGTAAGTTACCATGGCAGCACAGTTCCAATCTCTGAAGGAAAAGCCCAACAACTTTAGTCTGTCTACTTTACCAATAGAAAGGAAATGCAACAAAATATACAAAAAAAATATTAACCAAAACAAATACATGTTGATTAAAACTAACAAAGAACACAGAAAAACTGATATTATGAAAAATAGATGTTTCAACTTGTTCGAGGCCTTAGTCAAAATTAAGAGATTTGATAGGCACGGAGAATTGCTTATTGCTGTTGCCAACCTTCAATGCAAATCTGAACGTCATTAAAATTAGACGACTTTGCTCTGCAAATTGGCTTTTTATTTGAAACATAAGTTTAGTTTGTGTCAAGAAAACATGGCAGTTTTCTTGACACAAAACAGCCTACAGCACTAACACTAAAAGAAACAAATTTGAGACAAGCAATGTGGCATCCATCAGTGTTAATATATTTCAGAAAACAGAGGTGCAACGTGCATAATGTGTGTGCATAATGTATGTTAAGTAACGCATCATAATAAGAGTAACATGTTAATCAAATTACATAAAACAATGTAGTGTTGTAGTTTAACTGCATTCTCGTAAATTCCGAAAGAAGAAGCTGATAGACAACACACATTTTATGAGTTTTTTCAGTCTACATGTCAACCAGTTATCGCGAAGTGTAGAATAGTTAAAACTCAAACATGATAGAGGAGGAAACAAAGCAGTAGTCAAAAAAGGAACTTAAAAGATAAAAATAACTACATTAGCAAAACACCCCAGTAATATCCATTAATTTCATATGAATGCAATTTTCCCAAGGGGTTCTCCCTGTAAACAGGGTCTCAGTTCCACTACATCTCAGTGATTGGACAGAATCATCAGTGGCATTTGGAAATAAACGTAAGCATACGCGACAGTAATGGCAATAAACATAAGGATACAAGACAGTTATTATATAACGTATATCAGTGCACAGACAGCCAAGGGTTTGTAATCAAATATTAGGGTGAAGTGCCCCAATCAGAAACTCTAGTCCACAATAGTGTCATCACCGCACTTTTAAGTCACTAAAAAATAGTACAGTGAAGAGAAAAAAGTAACATAATACAAACAAAGCTTAAAGAATTGAAACACAAATTGAGATGACAAACAATAAAATGCCTCAGCTAGATCCATTGATGTCATTTGAAATATAGCTTTACCAAGGGGTTCTCCCTGTAAACAGGGTCTCAGCTCCACTATACCTCAACTAATTGGATAACATCATCATCGGCTTCTCAATTAACAGCAGACATAACATTATCAGTTTTGTACCCAATTAAAATGTCAACACATAGAAAAACAAAATAAAAAAATATATTAGGCTCAGATATATTTCAGCTTTCTCGATCAAGAATTTTCTGAAGCAGAACTGGCATAAAGCTGTGTACAAGTCATCACTGCCAAAGTTAACAATGCCTAAAAGTTATCTACAGGTTCTGTCAATGGTGAGTACCATAAAAACTCTAAACCCTACAGCCTTAACAGTCACTAAGAAAATATATACCCAATCAGCAAAAAGAACAAAAAATAGATGCGACTAATTCAGGATCTGGAGTTACCTGAACAACATAAATTTTTGCAAAGAAAACAAGGAAGATATGGAGGAGAAGGGCTCAGAGAGTTGCTAACTGTGCTCAAAGAAGAACTTTTTTAGGGTTCTTCTCATACAAGAGGTGTCAGAAATATAGCGTTGATCATCATTGCCCCCTCTTTAAACTCCATTAAATCAAATCTTCTTATCAATTAAAAAGGAAGAAAATTTTTTATCTATTGAGCAGCTGCTCTATTAGGGGAATGAGATAAGGGTTTATTGGAATGAGATTCATATGATGTGTAGTGATTTTTATATAGTAAATTTTTGACCTAATTTTAGGGTTTAAGAAGTAGGACTCGTACTTTTAACTTGGTCTGGTATTGGGCCTTCAAAAGAAAAATTAGTGTGATTTTGGGGTGAGGGTTTGACACCCAATCCGGCGATATAATTTGGCCCATTCAATTTTTAACAGGTTAGTGTCCATAAAAATCCGTTCAACACCACGTCTATTAAGTTAATAGTTGTTGTTTTTTTCGATATTCATAAATGTTGATATTTATGATTTGAGAACTAGTTGGATGACTTTATATCCGATGATAAAGGAGATAAATATGTATATAAAATAAATTAAAATAAAAGACTAAATAAGAGAGCAGTATAGAAGTAGAAGAAGAGAAACTTTGTTGACTTTTCTTCATATTTACAAAGGAGGAAGAGACCTCTTATATAGGTATTTCTTCCGTTAGGGAAATAACTACACCATTAAATCACCAATTACACCTAGAATAAGGGGGTTATAAGAGTTACAAAATTAACACCCATGAAATGGGTATTAAGTGCCTAATTACTATGAACTAGTGGAGTGGTGGTTCAGTCTCTATGTAGTTAATTTCAGCCGAAATGGCCGAAATTTCGCCGAAATTTCGGATTTCGGGGTGAAACGAAGACGCAATCCAAAATTTCGGCCAACGATATTTGACCGAAATATCGGCCGATATGGACCGATATGGCCGATATGGACGCCTTTTTTTTTTTTTTGAAAAATCATATTTAAAAAAAAAATTAAAAAAAAAAATTAAAAAAAAAATAAATTTTTTTAAAAAAAAATCCTTGTTTTAGGGTTTCAATTATTACTCATATTTTTTATGATAGTTTAGAATTATATATGGATATAATAATATCTATAATTAATCTAATGATTTCGATTAGAATTGTAATATCCTTGTTTAGTTAGCATTTTAGACGATGAGCTTTGAAGTTGTTCTTGTTTTTCTTATGTTTCCAGTTTGAACTTTGTATGAAATCTATGGATCTATATATTTTAGATGATTACTAGTTTTTCTTTCTAAACTTTGTGAAAAAACGTTTGTTATAACGTGTTAAAATATATTTATAATTATAAAATATGAACTAGTATTTTTTCATAAAATTATAGGTATAAAATATATGGACCGATATTTCACCGATATTTGAACCGAAATTTCCCCGATATACCGGCGTACCAGTGTATCACCCTCGACCGGTACAAACTGAAATCCGATATGTAACAACCTTGGGCAGTCTGCAAAACGTGCCTTAAAAACATCTGCCGTTAATGGTTTCAGGAACCTGATTATTGATAGAGAGTCAAAACCAACGTAAACTCCAAGTCGTCGTTGTGGGCCCAACTTGGTCCATTACGGAGGGGCTATTGGGACATATACATCACAACCAAAAATTCTTAAATGTGAAATATTTGGTTGTTGTCCAAATACAAGCTGTATAGGTGAGTAGCTATGATAACTTAGGTCGGATACGCACCAACTCAGCCGCATGTAAAATTGCATGACCCCAAGCAGAAATTGGTAATTTAGACCGAAAAATTAATGGTCGAGCGATTAATTGTAATCGTTTAATTAAAGATTTTGCTAAGCCATTTTGGGTATGCGTGTGAGCAACAGGATGCTCAACGTTAATTCCAATTGACATGCAATAATCATCAAATGCTTTAGATGTAAATTCACCAGCACCAACATTATCAAGACGAATAGTCTTAATGGGGTGATCCGGAAATTGTGCCCTTAGTCGTATGATTTGAGCAAGCAGCCTTGCAAAAGCTATTGTACGACTTGAAAGTAGGCAGACATGAGACCATCGGGTTGATGCATCGATTAAAACCATAAAATATCTAAATGGTCCACAAGGAGGATGGATAGGTCCACATATGTCTCCTTGGATTCTTTGTAAAAAGTTAGGTGCCTCAATACCAACCTTTGTTGGAGATGGTCTAAGTATTAATTTTCCTTGAGAGTATGCATCGCAAGGAAAATCATGAGGCGTAAGAATCTTGTGATTCCTTAAAGAATGACCATGTGAGTTTTCTATAACCCGAGGCATCATCGTAGATCCTGGATGACCAATACGGTCATGCCAAAGTTTAAAAAGCTTTGGGTCAGATATTGCAAGATGTGTTTCTATTATACTAGTGTGGTATAATCCAGATGCAAAAGCCGGAAGCCTTTCTAACACACAATTCTTGCCTGAGATAATAGAAGTTATACAAAGATATTCAATATTATTTTCGTTAATAGTCTCAATATGATATCCATTTTGACGAATATCTTTAAAACTAAGCAAATTTCTTGTGGATTTGCTAGAATATAAGGCATCTTGGATAATTAATTTTGTACCATTAGGCAATAATATAACAGTTCTTCCGGAACCGTTAATTATTTTTGATATTCCCGAAATGGTACTAACATTAGCATCGGCTAGTTTTAAACGTGAGAAAAATCTCTTATCTCGGAGAATTGTATGTGTTGTTGCACTATCTACGATGCACATAACCTTATCGCTTGCATTAAAAATGCTCAAGCCTTTAGCAATATCCATATTCTATTTAATTGAATTTCAACATCGTATATGTTATCAATTTAACATGTGAAATAAAATAATAATAATGGTAAAAAATGTACCAACATGTTCATGAATATGCTTAGAATAGTTAAACAAAAAAATCAGAATTATTTGCTTAGAATAATAAAAAGAAAATATTTTGCAAGATAAAAATTATATCTTAATTTCTTACCGCTAAGGAGAGCTAGAGCGCTGATAACGTAAAATAAACTAAAATAAAAGACCAAATAAGAGAGCGATATAGTAGTAGAAGAAGAGAAACTTTGTTGATTTTTCTTCATATTTACAAAGGAGGAAGAGACCTCTTATATAGGCTTTTCTTCCATTAGGGAAATAACTACACCACTAAATCACCAATTACACCTAGAATAAGGGGGTTACAAGAGTTATAAAATTAACACCCATGAAGTGGATATTAAGTGCCTAATTACTATGAATTAGTGGAGTGGTGGTTCATCTCCATATAATTATTTTATAACAGTATATAATTTTCACTATTATATTAATTTTGTTTTTCTTCTAATATCTCTAAATCTAAACTATAATTCTTCTGCAGTGAAAATAACAAAATTGAATATTTAATTTATGATTTAACTTTAAAATTTCGTTCGAATCTGATATAGTTAAAAAAGATATTAGGAAAAACAAAAGTTAATAGTCATAAAAAGTTTTAAGAGTTTCATAAAAAACACTAAATATAATACTTAAAATTAATTATAATATCTTTAGATGATCAATGAATTTAAAATAAAAATAAAAAATAGTGCTAAAGGACCAATCTTCAGCCACAGTTTGTGATAACCTATTATTACAGTGGCGGACCCAAGAATTAATTTCACAGGGGTCAGATTTAAATAAAACAAATAATTAAGGGTGCAAGAGTCAATAAGAGACGGGTCAGCAACTAAAACTATCACTAACAAATAGTCTTACACAGAATCGAGTGGGTCAGCACATTTGACCCATAGAAGTCCGCCACCATAGTATAGGAATTTGATGATATTAATATATAGACAAAATTAAAAGAAATTTTTATTATTAAGTGAAATTGTTGAGTTTCATCATTAGTTTTTGATGGAGTGAAGAGAACATAGTATAGGTTCTGTATTTGAGTTAACAGTAGAAACTATGGTTTATAAAGGATCTGCAGTATATTATTGATGAACCAAAGAAGTGAATGTTAAACCAAAACAGAGTCGTTTTGTTTGTCTAAGGCTCTTTTATATATAGACCACGTTTTTATTAATGATAACCCATATAACCCATACAGATATTTTAATTTATTAAAAACAGCCCAATTCATACCCCATATAACTCCAATGAGTTTATAAGAATCTTATAAGACCAGTTCATATGCACACATACGAAATGATTTGGTTCGCCCAGTCATAGACGGACAAATGTATTTTTCTATTATAATAAAATTATCAAATTTAAATAAAATAATATATTTAATTATATTTTGTAGGACCATTAATAATAAAAAATCTGTTTATATATATTTAGTGGGTTTTTTAGATATTATACTATATTTACTGAGATCTTTGTATAATAAGAACATGTTAAAATAACTAAAAAGGAAAAGCAATGAATATTAAATAATTAACGAGAGATAAAATATTTGTCACTAGACAAGATATTAATCGTTCAACTAAGACTATACTACACAGTACAAAGCCTTAAATTTAAACATTTAAGAGGTTATTTTAATAATTTGCTAGGTCCATAGTAATTTAAAATGATCAAATATGATGATTTGATAGGTAACTAGTTAGAGAATCGACTCAAAATAGAATCGATTCAAATCTTTCAATCGAGTACATTTAACATTTTCTTTAAAACTTCTAAGTAAAACACCCAACCAAATTATTGATATACTTAAAGGTTGAGCTAATACCAATCATCATTGCCGTATTTTTTTCTTTTTGATCGATAATAACCGGGGTTTTTTTTTTGACGAAAAAACCCGAATATTATTAACTGAAGAGAGGACTACATAGGTCTACGTTTAATTGGGTAACGAAAGGAGAAGGCTCGCTCCATTTCTTTCCCAACCCATCCAAACGAGCATAATTTGCTATAGAGTTTGCTATCTTGTTTTCCTCTCTGCCAATAAAGGCTAAATTACAAAAATAAATTGACTTTAACAGTCTTTTACAATCTACTAATAATGTATAACAGGATCAGGGGCTCGAATTCGAGATGCCATTGACGTCGTCGATGATCATCTTTGCATCTCCTCGACACAAAATATAGCTCCAGCCTTTTTCTTTAGCCCAACAAATGGTTTCTCTTAGAGCCATAGCTTCCGCTTGATGACTGGACCCAACCCTAGCCACTCCCGAAAAACCTGCTATGAAAGTTCCCTTCGGAATGCGGGCTACCGCTCCATAACCTGATGCATAGTCAGTTATAGAATACGAACCATCAAAGTTTATAATAACATAGTCAACACCTGTATAGGCACAGGAAGATACGAGACCATTTTCAGAGATAATGGCCTTCTTGAGATACTGCCAATGTTTTGATTGAGTTTGGAAGGGAGGGTCAAAAATGGTTGTGGGTGGGGCCTGATTGGTAATGAAGCTGGGGTGAATGGGCCTAGTGGGGACGGTAATTGTTGTTATTGGTCCCTAGGTACACGGGTCAACTGAGGTATGGTGATGGGCTAATGAGACTTGGCGATTGCCTTTACCTGACGAGAGGTGACTGAGGATGCCTTGGGGATGAGAGGTGGATATGGGTTGGGTGTCAATGGGAATAGGATGAAGGATTGTGTTACTGGGAGATGTGGGATTGATATTGATGGATTGGGTGTGGGGTGAGACCATTGATTTGGCTATGATATGAAGAACTGTAATGGGATTGGGTTTTACCTTATCAAAAATGATGTCACACCTGTGCTTCCAGATCCGCCATAGAATTTGGGTTATATAAGCAACCGAAGTTTTATCTTTGAAAGAAATCATGATGTTATGCTTATGCCAGGATTTGATCCATTCTAAAATGCAATTGTAAGATAACATGTTGGTATACAGGTTGGGCCAAAGGGTTAGCCAGATTTTCTTTGCTAGGTCACAATGCATAAAGAGATGTGTGCTAGTTTCCGCATGCTTGTTACAAACTGGGCAAAGTTGGTCCTTGATGTTCATATGTTTGAAAATTTTACTTCTAACTTTCAGAGTTTGCTTTACCATTTTCTAAATGAGGAGATTTATCCTGTGTGGGGTTTTGATTAACCAGATTTTTTTCCATATCCCCGGGTCCACTTGAGTGGTTCTAGGAGGAGGCATATTGTTTTGGACCAATTTTTTGTAGGTGGAGGCTACAGAAAAGGATCCATTGGTAGTGAGGTTCCATCCCATTTCATCCCGACCTCCCTGGAGAATATGAATGGTCGATATTTCATCAATTTGGATTCTGGAGACCAGATTCCTGATGATAGAAGAATTCCATGAAAGGGTTTCTTGGTCAAAATGATCTCACTAACCCAGAGTAAGCCCGGAATTTCTTTGGCTTATGGTTATTTCCTCTAATTTCATACTTTTTAGCCAGTTATATTCCCAAATCTTGACTTGGGTACCATCTCCGATGGACCAGAAGTGATGATCCCGGATAATGCCTATTCCCTTAAAGATACCTCTCCAAATCCAAGTATCCCTGGTATTTTTTTGAACCGCAAGGGGGCTAGAGTTGGGAAAGTAACGGGCTTTCAGAACCCTTGCCCAGAGATCGGTCTCATTGTGAATGAGTCTCCAAGCAAGTTTAGTGAGCATGGCTTCATTAAAACGGTTCAAATTTTTGAAGCCAAGGCCTCCCATGCTCTTTGGCTGGCAAAGAGAATCCCAAGCTTCCATCGAGTGGCCTCTAACATTGATTTTCCCAGTGTTCCAGAAATTCCGCTGGATTTTTTCCATGGAGTTTATTGATTTTTTAGGCATTACGAAGCATCCCATCTGGTAGTTGGGAAGAGTATTTATAACCGATTAGATCATGGTAGCTTTTCCGGCTTGGGAGAGCATTTTGGATTGCCATCCTCGAAGTTTGGATTCCATACTCTTCATGATGGAATCAAAGGTTAGGGTTCTAGATTTTTTCCGAAAAAGAAGGAAACCTATATATTTATCTTCTTCCGTCATTCTGGGCATATCAATCCAGGCCCTGATAGCTTTTTGAAGCCCCTCTTCGATATTCTTACAGCAAAAAATACCCGATTTGTTGAAATTGATGCACTGGCCACTAGACTGGCTAAATTCCTCTAAAATGGAAAGAAGGTTATTTACTTCCAACTGATTAGCCTCGATGAAGATAAGGCAGTCATCTGCGAAAAGAAGATGAGAGATCGGAGGGCCCGATATAGAAATTTTTGTTCCACTCAAGAAGCTCATGTTATTGGCACTGTCAATCATCTTGGACAGGGCCTCCATGCAAATAATGAAAAGATATATGGGGAAAGTGGGTCCCCTTGTCTTATGCCTCTGGTTTGCTTGAAGAACTTGCATGGCTCTCCATGATCGATAATAACCGTATGTTCATATAATACTTATTCATCAGAATAAATTAAACAATTGGCTAGTACTAAGAATCTTTCCATTAATGTTTGCTCCATTAAAGTGTTTTTTTTTCGTAAGAAGCACTACCTTCACCTACACGCATCTCGGCTCGATTCTTTTTCATACCGTCTTTCATTGAAAGAAATATCTCTTGGATTCAAAGTTCTTGTTAATTGAATTTGTGTTGGAAATAGCATCAAGCTTATCAACTGAGAATACTACATATGTGAGCTCGCAGATCCTTATATATATTTTTTTCAGGGGATTAAGAGGCTCCCCTTAAAACTTGATCAAGAGTACAACTTATCTAATTGACAGTATACGAGCACAATTTTTGTCCAAGAGGCACAATTCTGAAGTTTTCTCAACTGATCTTCCCAGATCACGTACAACCCTTCTAACTTTATCGACAGGTCTATCCTAATATTTTTGAACCATCCAGCCTAAAGTTTGAATCCCGTCATAATCCTAATCCTAATACAAGTGTCAACTAATAGTATTTAGGTTTGCTTTCCATATTTCGTTAGGATTTGAATAGATTTCATTCTCAGTTTAGTATTTGTCTAGTTTTTGAACTATGTAATATGTAAGCTATATATAGAGCACTTGCTCACATTAAATAAAACAAGGAAAATATTGAGAGTCCATAGACATCTCTAAAAGAATACATTACGTCTTCAAATCTCTGTTTCTACTTGGTATCAGACGCCTTGAAAGATCCAAAACCACGCACCAATGGCTGCGAACACAACAACAATGCTTCAAAACCTTCACATCAACCATATTATCAATATAAAACTCACAGAAACAAATTACCTACTATGGAAAACACAATTCAAACCTTTGTTAAAGGGTTATAACCTATCCGATTATGTTGATGGAAGCTTCCAAAAATCACCAAAACATCTACCAAATCAAACTGATGTTAATTCTTAATTTATCAAATATGAAGAACAAGACAACATTCTAATGGATTGGCTCTTGTCATCTTTAACAAAAGCCGTTATGACTGATGTTGTTGGTCTCAACACATCTCAAGAAGTCTGGGAAGCACTTGAAGATCGATTTGCTCCAAACAACCAAGCTCATCAGATGCATCTAAAAAGAGAACTACACAATCTGCGCAAAGGTAACTTGTCTATGCACGAGTATATTTCCAAAGCAAAAATGGGTGCCTCTAAACCGATTACGACTCCATTGGCTGCCCAGTTGAAACTACAAAAGTTAGGCTCCACAAAAATTCATGATCCATCTTTATATCGCAGAGTGGTAGGAGCCTTGCAATATCTACATCTCACAAGGCCGGACATATCTGTAGCAGTAAACAAAACATGCCATTACATGCAAGATCCTTATGCAGAACATTGGGAACTGCTAAAGCGCATTCAACGCTGAAGCACACTGTAAGCTGGTTTACATATTAGACCATCCTCCGGCTTCAATATTAAAGCTTATTCTGATGCAGATTGGGCAGGTAATCTGGATGATAGACGCTCTACCAGTGGCTACTGTATTTATTTTGGTGAAAATCTTATTTCATGGAGTGCAAGGAAACAAAAGACTGTTTCTAAGTCTACTGCAGAGGCGGAATATAGAGGGTTAGCAATCGCCACTTCAGAAATTATTTGGATTCAGTCCTTATTAAAAGAACTTTGTATACCGACCGCACCTGTTGTTCTATGGTGTGACAATCTGGGTGCCACATACTTAACTGCGAATCCAGTCTTTCATGCTCGCACTAAGCACATTGAAATAGACCACCACTTTGTACGTGAAAGAGTTGTTGCGAAAGAACTTCAGGTCAGATTCATTTCGTCTAAAGACCAACTGGCTGATATTTTCACTAAAGGACTGCCATCTCAAAGGTTTCAATTCTTACGAAGCAAGTTGAATGTTCGCCAGCTACCGTTCAACTTGAGGGGAAGTGTTGAACCATCCAGCCTAAAGTTTGAATCCCGTCAGAATCCTAATCCTAATACAAGTGTCAACTAATAATATTTAGGTTTGCTTTCCATATTTTGTTAGGATTTGAATAGATTTCCTTCTCAGTTTAGTATTTGTCTAGATTTAGAACTATGTAATATGTAAGATATATATAGAGCACTTGCTCACATTAAATAAAACAAGGAAAAATATTGAGAGTCTGTAGACATCTCTAAAATAATACATTACGGCTTCAAATCTCTGTTTCTACTAATATATCAACGGTTGAGACCACACATCAGAAAATAATCCATCTCATCATTTCTCGCCATGATGGTCGAGAAATCTTCTTCCACAATAACAAATATCTATCGAGTCATTTAGTCGCTCATTTTCCAACTTACCATGATATACCTAGTTTATGAATTATGAATAATAATAAAAAAAAATTAAACTTAAAATAATAGTCACTCTCTATTGACCAAAATAAAGTGGATTATGGTTGATAAAAGTATAGACTATAATTAAGAAAAACCTTGTTTAATTGTATTTTGTTTGGTTGAGTAGTTTTTTTTTTATACTAAATTATTTTTATGTAATATGAATAAGGATATTATGATTCCTGGTTTTAACTTATTTAGAGGAAATCACTACTATTTCTTGCCAATTAGAGAATGAGAGAATGTGATCTTAAGCCTTTTATTTTTTTCTTTATATTTTAATATTAATTACAAAAGAGATCCATTGGACCAATAGCATCCAATTCGTTCATCCGCGTATCCAAAGGATTTGCGTTCATTGGATACTGGATTAGATGCAAATATCTAACTTAAAATCCATCATGTACTAGATTGGATGTGAATGAGACGAAACCGGCCCATGCCTGGATGTACTCACTTATATGTTTGTACATTAAGGGAGTTCCTTGCAGGGTTGAGCAAAACCCATATAGCATGTCAAAACCGACTGACTCGTATTTCGGGATATGGATACCTGACCTGCGTTTAAATACACTAAGTTGACCAATCGGATGTAGAGAACTCACAATAATAAGCTAATAAGCTAAAATACAAGACAAAATAGAGAACTTACACTTCAATGAGTGAGAAACAACCTCCTCAACTTGGAAATAGTTGCCCACCCTTAACTTGGATGTGAAGGTTCTTATTTATATGGATCAAGAGACGTCTCCTTTATGATCCAATGCTCCTCATGAGAGTATTAATTTAAGTTAAATATATTATGGAGTATTCATATATATCGATTTGGGATTTTCGCCTCTTACAAAGTGTGATTACTGATTGTATACAAATCTTCGTGTGATTTCATGTAAAATATTGACATATATATGTTAAATACAATACTCGTAGTACTTCTATTGTATTGATTAGCCTAATTCAAAGAACCTAATACTTTTGGAGGATTAAACTTAATAGCACGCTACATTGGGTTGTTTGCTAGGTAGTATTTGCATATTCATCGTTATGATATGTGATGAAATAAAGAATTTATCCGAAGTATGCTCTATATGGGGTGCTTTAGGGTTATTGGTATGTAGAGAGAGTGGATGTTGATTCTAATCGATTGAGAATCATGATTGGCGATGAAAGATGAAATCCTTAACCCGTATGTTCTCACCTTGATCTCAACTTTTATTTATCATCCCCCCAACCAAAAATCTTAGCTCCTCCACTGGCTATTCCTAGAAATGAATTTCTTCTTAGATCAGAATAACACTACTAATTAATAAGAAATAATCGTGCTGAACTTCAGTTGATCAATAAATATAATTTTCCATGTTATTTCATCGAATATCAACCGATTCTCCCATAAATTCTACAGTTCAAAGCCCCATCTACTGTCACCACTTCCTTTTGTTTCCTTTTCTGGTCACTTTGATTGGATAACCATAAATGAATTCATCTAACGACACAAACAACAACAACAAAAAAATATTGTTCAACTGGCGATCCAGATCGATGAAATAGGAATTTACGTGCGCAAAAGGGGTATTACCCCTTTATTTACCAGATGTACCACCATTAATAAAACCAAACCACATAAATAGAACTACACCGACGATTTTAGTGTGGTGGTTTCCTCGATTACCAAATTAGAATAAATCAACACTGACTGAGCAGCTAGAGGATACACAGTTCATGCCGAGGCAGGTTTCAGATGCAGAGATTACGACAACGACTCTTGCAGCTTTAACACAACCTTTGGAGGTAACCACTGCACTATTTGAGGAAACTTGGGCCATCATAATGGCGACAAGAACAACGATGGATAAACAATGGACCAAAATGTATTCTAAGACGGACTCAAGAAATCTAGTGTGCTTTATCAAAACAGATAATAAACCACCTTGGTAGCTCTCTAGTGTGATACAAAAATCAAGCAATGGATGAGACAAATACCAAATATCGTAATTGAACACAACTATAGATAAGACAACCAAACAACAAACGGATTAGCAAACCATGTTGCTGACGGATGTCAGACAGGTTTTTTCACGACTATCATATAAGATCATACGGTTCCACCTTTTATAAATAAAATTATAATAAATGACTCCATGGGTAGAATATATTCTCGTATATTTTTTTCTTAGTTTAATAAATTATCTTTATGTTTTAAAAATAAAACATGTAGCCATGTAGCCCCTGGTTTTATGTGCCTGAATCAAAACCTGGTCCGCCGCAGCCAAAAGCTAACCTTACTGGGCCTGAGAATTTTGATGCAGTAGGATTTTCAAACATTTTATATGACAATGAATTTTCCGTGTGAAACGACCATCGATGGAAAATATATTAAAACAATGGGTCCAATCAGGTTAGAAACCTTGTTAGCAAAATATCTAGAAAAAGATATTACATTCAGGATGGATAGCTGTAGTGAAACTTTTCTAAAATAGCATAATAGATAAAAAGAATCATCAATTATTGTGTCGTTGGTATGTTTTTTTAGATGTGACAATGAATTTCAGTAATAGATCCGTGTTAAATAACAATCGCTTTTAAGGTTTCAAAACCGATATCACTATAATACAATGATAAAGTTACTAGACGATGTTTAAAACTCATCCGCACTATTTTTCGTATCGGATCCAAAAAAAAAGTAAAAAATTCTGCAAATGGTATCTTGGCAAAGATACGTGGGATTTCATTTCTCTCTTCTGAAATCTATTTAGTATCTCTAGAGGAATTTGAGAGTCCAGTCGTCCACAGTAGACATGTCATGTTCCTGTGGGCTGCCAGGAATCTGTATGGATAAGATTGCTCACTACTAGTAATGTACTACATTTCTATTCTTTGCACACCAACATTGACCCAAACTTGATGGCTCATTTCAATTGCTGTTTTTTTTGTTTTTTTATATATATAATTTCGTTTCAAACCGAAAATGGAGAACAAACCAGTAAAATGGATAAGAGATTTAAATGCTTTATTTCTTTTCATAGACAGCTAACTACCAGTAGGAAGTCTAATTCATCTCTGTCTCTACTTTGAAATGTTAGATTCCAAAGATTATCCACTTAGATATGCCCATGTCCTATTATTATTGACCGACAAGTCTATAAATACAACTCTCCATTAATCCACATTTCATACTTCATACACACCATTGAACCTCCTTTTCTAAAATCTCATGGCTCCTCTAATTCATAACCATTTCCTTCTATTTTTGGCTATTCTCCTCTGCTCTAGTGTTCTAGTGCAATCTCAGGTTCCCAAAAACGCAACTTTCCGGTACATAAACGAAGGCGAGTTCAGCGATTATATTGTCGAATATGATGCAAATCACCGTATTGTAAGAACAGAGGAAGATACATTTTTTAATTACCCATTCCGTCTATGTTTCTATAACACTACTCCTAATGCATATGTGCTTGCCCTTCGAGCTGGTATCCCGAATGACGAAGATTTAATGCGCTGGGTATGGGATGCTAATCGGAATGACCCTGTTCGCGAGAATGCTACTCTAACTTTCAGCCGCAATGGGAATTTGGTGCTAGCTGATGTTGATGGTCGTATAGTTTGGCAAACCAACACGGCCAACAAAGGTGTTACTGGTATTTCCTTGCAACCTAATGGTAATCTAGTACTTCAGGATAAGAATGGTAGGTTTATCTGGCAGAGTTTCGATTATCCGGTTGATACCCTTTTAGTAGGTCAATCCCTTAAGCTCAATGGTGGAAAAAAACAGCTCGTTAGTCGTACATCGGATGTGAATGGTCGAGATGGTCCTTACAGTATTGTGATTGACAAGAAAGGCTTCACTATGTATCTAAAAACTGCTGGCAAATCTCTTCAATATGGAGGTTGGGGAGGTGAAGGTCTTCTGAATGTATCATTTGATGCAGTCCCTGAGGATCAGAGTATTACTTCTTATGAATTAACTCTGGCTTTTGGTGAACAACAACAACCAAGCACCCCGACTCGACATTTACTTCAATCGAGACCAGTTGGTAATTCAAGAGGGATTATACTTAAGAAACTCAATTACAATGCAACTTATTCCTTCTTTAGGTTAGAATCAGATGGAAACATCAAAGTTTTTACTTACTATACAAATACATCTTACTTGAAATGGGATCAGACTTACGCATTCTTTGGAGATGATGTGAGGGAATGCGGGTTACCATCAAAATGTGGCTCATTTGGGTTCTGCGATAAGAGGATGTGTATTGCCTGCCCCAGTCCCAAGGGTTTATTAGGCTGGAGCGAGAGCTGCAAACCGCCTGCAGGGCCTTCGTGTAAGACTGGTGGTGCCGCCCCGAAATACTATAAGATTGCTGGTGTCCAACATTTTTCGAGTCCATATGACGAAGGACAAGGACCTATGAAGGTGACTGATTGTAGGGATAAATGTAGTAAAGATTGCAAATGTGCTGGTTTCTTTTACAGGGAGGAATCGTCGAAGTGTTTCTCTGTGCCTGTGCTTGGTACTCTTATCAAGGATGTCAATACTTCCCATGTTGGCTACATCAAATACTAAGTAGTAGTACTAGTAGAAGAATTGGAATGCATGTTATTTGAAGAATAAGTAATCCTCTTTTTATTGTATAATCAATTATATATGATCATAATACATCTTTGTGTTGTGTAATCAATTATAATAAATAAACCAACAAAATTCAAGTTTGGATTTTGATTATTGACTTTGTCTTCAGATGACTTGAGGACTCTTCCGGTTTTTATTACTCCGGTGTTGGTGCAGTTAAACAGAGAACTGTCCTAAGAGTAAAAGAAAAAAAAAACTGGCACTGGTTCATTATGTAAGATGAGCTGTATGGAACTTGTAGAGGTAGGGATATGCTTCAGTTTCAGGAATCTCTTGTTGTTAAGTGGAGATTTACAGCTTCGAAACAGTACGTACGCAATTTATAGTGTCGGCGATATATACAACATGAGATTATACAAGGGTTGAAGAATCAGATGGGCGGCTACATAAGTTCTCTTAAAAGAAATCAATCACAGTACATATATACAGGAATTGAATGAGATATATGATGCGTGCCCCCCTAACACACAAAGACCAAAATTAGGGACCAAACATGCCCACCAAAACGAATGGGGCATCCAGACAGAAAGCAAAAACTCAATGAGACTTGGACATTACAATGTACAGCCACAGTATTGAAGAGGTCAGATCAAGGAGTTTAAAAGACAAACCTTCCTTCCAGCTAATTGCTGTATTCAGATACCAGTAGCAGACTTTGGGGACCAATCGATCGATGTATGCAGCCATACGATATGACAAGTTGTCTTGTGTGGCCACTACGTATGGGAATGACAAGTTAAAGCATAAAACAAGGCGTGCACTAGTGTGGGGATCAACGCGAAATTTTCCGAACTAGATATGAAAAAGTTGTTTAAATTTCATCAAACATAAACTTTATGAGTCTCATTTATGTTTCTGTAAGAAAACAGTTTGAAATTTCTGTTTATACTGACCCTCTTTTTAGTCATATCGAACTGACAGGTTTTGCAAAACTGGTAGGGGGAAGATTTTCAAGTTTATGTTCTGATTAAAATTCTACAAAAGACTACAACCAGTACCTCCCTAACTGGGAACAAACTAAGACCCAAGTTCTTCTTAGCCGATGTCTTTTTTCCGCTGCCTAGATCCAGATTTTGACTACTAAGATCAGTTTTTAAGGCTGACAATTCCAAATTCAACAGGCAACAACATATTAAGGATGTAATCAAAGTTTAATGTAAGCAACATGAGGAGTGTTAGCTACTTTGTTTAAAGTTCCCAACACTGGAGCTAACAAACAATTTGAGGATTCTTCTTTGTAGAAAAAGCCTAAACACTCGCAATCTTTGCTGCACTTATCTCTGCAGTCATCCAATTTCAAGGATCCCTCACCTTTACTATAATCATTCATGAAGTGTTCGACTCCCACAACCTTGAAGTAATCCACTTTGTTGGCCTTAGCAGCATCGCATTTACGCTGCGCTGGAGGTGCACATTTCTTGCTCCACCCCAACAATCCCTTAGGCGTTGGACAAGCAACACACTGTTCATCTTCACATACACCAAATGACCCACACCTGCTCGGTAACTTACACTCGCTTACACCATTGTTTCCGTTTATTAAGTCAAACAAACTGATAGTCACTTCCCAAGCACCGTGAAATACTTTGTCGTAATATGTGTAGACCATCAGACTACCATCGAATCCTAATCGGAGTAAAGACAATGTACTATTGTATTTGGGTCTACTCAAAATTGATGTTCCAGTTGAAGAATTAGCTACAAAAAATTCAAATGTTAGCTCATATGCATAAGCTTCTTCTGATTCTGGTGCTGCATTGAACAAAACCTGAGTCAATGCTCCTTGACTAGTTCCAAACCAGTCAGATGTGTAGTAAAGTAATGGCTTCTTAATGTTTCTACTCTTGAGATATAAATTCAGTCTGCTCTTTTCAAGAACAAAACTATAAGGACCCTCTGATCCATCGACATAGAAAGAACGGCTAATGATCCCATTCGGACCATTTAGACGCAAGCCTTGACCGACCAAAAGAGTATCACTCGGATGCTCAAAACTCTGCCATAAGAATTTTCCACTCTTATCGTAAAGCACAATATTGCCGTTTGATAAAAGATTAAGACCCACAACACCTCTATCAGCTGTACCAGTCTGCCAAGCAATCCGACTATCAGTATCAGCCAATACAAGGTTACCGTCAGTACCGAACGTCTAGGTGGCATTTTCGTGAACTGGATTTCCATGGTTGGCATCCCAAACCCATCTCATTAAGGACTCGGATCGTACCAAACCCATTCTCAAAGCAAGGGTGAATGCATTAGGAGTTGTGTTATAGAAGCAAAGTTGGAAAGGAGAACTAAACAAATCAAGAGCACGGTAATTGGCATCATATTCTACTACGTAATCGCCGAAATCTCCTTGGTTTATGAATTTGAAGGTCTTAGAAGAAGGTAGAGTGGACTCAGCAACAAAAGATGATAAGAAGATGATGATAGTGAAGAAGAAAATAGAGAAAAGGAATGAGGAAGACATGTTTGATGCGATGTGGATTACATTTGATAGTACTTGTACATATTGTCTATTTATAGCAAGATTAACCAGTTATGAAAAAGCTTTATGGATATCTCATTCCACTTAGAGGCACCGTATTTGACTTTAATGGGAGTGACAGAAAGAGGATAAGGGTATCAAATGAATTTTCTTTTTCAAATGGCCGGAGTTCATTTTCCTTTTGTACTTGTATACCTTTTTAAGCCACACTACTGAATCCTGATTCCTAATCACTCTAGTCTAGACCTTATCCAAGATGGGTCCTCAAGAAACAGTGTCATAATAGCACTCATCATTCATCCATGAAAAATGTTCGAGTAACCGGTAACCGGTGGCTAAACAATCTAAACGCATCTCCCAAGTGCCGTAAACAATTTTGTTGTAATATGTGTAGACCTTCAGGGTACCATCGAATCCTAATCAAAGCAGGGACAATGTACTATCGTATTTGTGTCTATTCCAATGTTAGCTCATATGCATAAGCTTATTCAGATTCTGGTGTTGTGTTGAACAAGACTTGAGTCAGTGGTCCTTGACTGTTAGATGTGTAGTAAAGTAATGGCTTCTTAAGATTTTCCTATAAACCAAACTAATTTCATGAAGGTTTTTACTCTTTTTTCTCTTTAAAAGATGATTAAAGATAGATACCAATGTGCCGAGCGAGAAGGCGGAAATGCTGTCACATCTATTAACCTATGAGCTGAAACAATAAGGACCAAGCTTCACACAAACCAGGAAGGGAAAAACAAAAATAAATAAATAAAACCCAAGGAAGACTGCAATTACATGTTATTATAAATCTCTTGTTCCCACATTAAACACTAAGACTAAATCTTCGAAGAACAACCCTTAAAAATCTACTTAGGAAAAGCCCATTGGTACTCCAAAGCTTTGACAGAGATTGCCGTGTTCTATCTGCTGCTGCTGCTGCTACTCGTGCTGCTACTGTTGTTGCTGCTGCTGCTGTATGGAGAGTGGGTGGCCACCAGTTGGCTGAATTTGTTGCCGAGGTGGACCAGGTTTATGCAGAATATTCAAGATCTGCCTCTCATACCAAGCCAGCTTATCCTTCCAACTAGGTGTCAAACTGCTTTTTGGAACATTCAAGAACGCCATCATCTTTTCCAACATGCGCTCGAAAATTTTGAGCCTCCCAAGTTGTTCAGACATTTGTGGTTGTGGAAGAGAATCATGCATCAGTTGGCCTTTTCGAGAGATATTATGGTGCATATCGCTAAGATCCGGTAAGTATTTTTCTCTCATGGACTGAATTGACTGATAAATTTCCTCCTCCAAATTTCCTGGTTGAAGTTGTGTTCGCCGATCAGTATCGTCCATATTAGGTTCAACTTTAGCAGGCCTCAAATTGTTGTTATCCATATCCATCAACAACAAAAAAAGCGTAATCTCTATTAAACGAAGACGAGAGTGAAACCCTAAGAACAAAAATCGATGAAAATTGGGATTATTCCAGAAAGTATAACGAAAGTTTGTTAGGGAAAGATAAAAGAGAAATTGATCACTGTTATATAGGAATGCAAAAATAATTTACGGGAAAGCCGAATCCGAGTCTGATCAAACAATATTGATTTTGGGCCGATACAGGTGGAACTAAAATTTCTTAAAAACTAGGGTTATCAATGGGTCTGATTTTCTCACGTCCCGTTGGACCCAGAACCAGATCCAATTAAAATGATGGGTCGAATCCTAATTTAGTGAAACTGGATCCGATAAAAAACCTACATACTGGTCAGATTTGGGTACATCTTTGAAAATTAATTATATTTTATTTAATAATTTATTTTTATCTTTTTCGTGTTGGTTCAAATCTAATAAACTTTTATATAAAATTATTATTATATTTATATACATAAATGTTCTAATTTTAGATTAAATCAAAGAAAACAAATGAAAAATACAAAAAATCTAAACGAAACTCGATGAACTTTTAATTTTGGAAAAAATTACCAAATAAGTGATAAATATTTGGATACCCAATACCGACAGGTAAAACCTATTACGATCCGAAAGCTTACCGATTCCAAATAGTTCTATCCGACGGATACCAATATTATAAAAGGGTCCAATTTGAGGATCCGGAACCAAAAGCAATTCACCAGATTCCAAATTAATTGATTCTTCACCTGCAAGGTCAATGTTGATAGAGTCTAACTAACCCATAAGAGTTATAAACTCTTATTGAGCTAGGGCATTCAATTATATATGAATGGCTAGGTTCCACTGAGTTTGACCATGTTCTTAGTGTACTTCAGCAACAATAACATTTTTAGTTTTTGAAACATTGTAAAGAGAGAAGAATAAAAGTATCTTGCAACCAAACATCTTCCCAAAATCTGATTTTTGTACCAGCTTGCACCTTAAATGAGACATTATTCAAGAAAAAATTACGAAATTATATACTTCCTCAGTTTCAGGAAAAGAGTTACTTTCTCTTTAAATTTTTGTTCCAACAAAAGAGTTACTTTCATTTTCAATAGGACAAACTTCCAAAACTACCCTTCTTCTAAAGATTCCTTCATTTTACACATATATGTGGTATTAAATTTTTTGTGGAGGGTAAATTTAGAAATAAATTAAAAAAACTACTCTCTCTCATCCTTGTCTTAACAATTATGCAAATAGGAAAAGTAAATCTTTTCCTGAAAAGGGGGGAGTAATATATTTCAAATTGCTTTACTAAAAGATCATTTAGCATCTTAGTTTGCTAATCTAATTAAAACAGAAGAGCCATATTTTTCTTAGATGATGCATCTCCAAAGAGTTTTTCACCTTCAAAGACATATCTCTAGAGCCATATAGATCATATCTTTGTTCATTAGTTTCAAAAAAATTTACTCCCAATTCCCCATACTTCTTATGTGTACAAATTATAGAGCACTCACCGGATACACCTTTTTTTTGTCACCATTCCAAAAGAAATCACGTATTAGTTTTAATCATTGAATCAATTAGTTCATTAGAAATTAAAACTCCAACTAAAATTTGCCTTTGCTTGATGAAAGTTGATTGATGACAAGAAATAACATGAGGTAAAGAATACTTGAATCTTTCTATAATAACTTTTGCAAGAATTTTATAGACGTACCATTGATAAGACTAATAGGTCTGAGATCCTTTATCTCTTTAATTTTGTCTTTCTTTGGTATCAAAGCAATAAAAATATTTTTCTATGTTTTAGCATACTATCGTCATCTTTCCATACCCTATATGGATCCCATCTACATTTGGAGTACATATATGGGCATATCATGACTAATTGTGTCGTTTTCTTGTTGTTTTAGGGGGAAAACAAATAAAAGGTTAAAATGGTAAATCGTGATGAATACGAGAGATCAAAATCGTACAAGGTTAACCTAAACTAAAAAAATGGTCGTTCAAGCCTTGCTTCGGTCACAAAGGAGGAGAAAGGTTGATCTTAGGGAGGGAAGAAGAGAAAGATGAGATCAGAGTTAGATGAATTATAGTAGGAGAATTCAAGTCTCTGTAGTAGAGTTCAAGTAGAGAAGATGGAATTGTTTGTGATAGTCTGATGAACTTCAATAAACTTGTTGTCTAACTTGTATGTTTTGGAAATAGATGAAGTCATCTATTATAGTGCTAAACTCTGATCTTGTAAGAAGTGGAAGAGGTGGAGAACGTGCCCATTATTGTTGGAAATATTCTCGAAACCGTAATATCCATTAATCCATCATCTAGTAACGTTCCACTTAATTCTTTCTCACCGTGGGTGTTCAATTACATCTCACAGGCTGTAGACTGCCAGACCAATACCCTAATAAGTATCCCTCTATGAAATGTTTGATATCTCATAGATTTGATGGTTTGGTCACAATACATGCACGACACTGGACCAACCCCAATGCCTGACTACTTCTTAGCGCTAGTCCATAGCTAGCACCGATCATCGCATCCTTCATAATTAATGTTGTCCTTGGCATTCATATGCGCATTCTTTGACATTCAAATGTGCCACTCGATGCTATTGGCTACTGGATGGTCCTATTTATGCACCAAACCATTGATAGCTAGTAATCGAGTATTCTTACTTAATGGCTAACATTTAGCATAAATTACTAACAATGACATCACTATTCCCACGACTAGCATTACTGGGATATGGTACCTAGACAATGTTAAAAAGTATAGTCTACATTATATACTTGTAGAATTACTAACCTTACTAGACTTAACACTAGTAGTTTATTTACTCAATTAATTAATCAAAAGAGTCATAGATTGGAAACGACACAAGCTTGGAAGTGGAAAGTGTGGAAGTGCGCCGGATTGGAAATGACACAAGCTTGGAAGTGTCAAGCCTGGAAGTGCGCAGTTTTGGAAATGACATAAGCTTGGAAGTGCATGATGGGATTTTAATTTATACCGGAAGAGCGCGGTTGTCGATGGGAAAGTATGCAAACACGGTTCGTTCCACATGGATTTCATAATTGTAATTTCTGGTTTTCAATTAATTAATATGCTAATAATAAAAAGAATGATTTTTAGTATATTAAATAAATAAATAAAAATAAAATAAATACACAAATTAATTAACCAAGAAAATAAAAGTATAGGGTTTTGGATTTTATCGTTAACCATACACCACAACCAATTCCACTTGACCCACCTTACTTTTTTCTATCTCCACCTACTTCTTTCTCTTTATCTTTTCTAACCGAGCAACCTCCTTTGAACCAACCACAAAGACCGAGACTCCACCTTCAAGCTACCACGTGTTAGACTGCTAGACCTCTTCTCGGAAGACCCTACTAACCTTCTCTATACGTTCAGCCAATCCTGGTCCCAATTTCCGTTTGCGCCTCCAGAACCCGGACTTCGAACACGTCTCACTGATACCAACCGAGCCTACCTTCTGCTCACTTTTCTTCTATTGATGACCGGCCCCACTATCATGGTAATTTAATATTACCCATATGTATTGTGTTAGCTGCTTCTAATAATGTCCAATTAGCCAAGTTTTCTCGTAATTTCAGATTTTATGCAAACCATCGATAAAAGCAATTAAATAGTTAAATTAGTATAATTATAAGTACTAGCAAATATAAATTAGACGATAAAGATGTATAAATTATGTCTGTATCAGTGCGTAGACTTGGAAAAGACACAAGCTTGCAAGTGCGCGTTGGAAATGACACAAACTTGGAAGTGGCAAGCATAGAAGTGGAAAGCATGAAAGTGGCAGGCATAGAAGTGTTCAGAATCAAGATTATGCAAAAGTTTCAAGGAATGCAAGGAGTGCTTGAGGGATACCCCAGGACCGACCATGCAAGGAATGCTCGAAGACGATACTAGGATGGCGTTGTGTCCTTGGAGACGTGACAAGGAGCTGGCGTTGTGCTCTTGGGAACGCAACAAGGAGTTGGCGTTGTGCTCTAGAGATGCGAAAAGGAGCTTGACGATGTGCTCTTGGGGACCAGACAAGGGATTGAATTTGTACTCTTTCAGAATCAAGCGAAGAGTTAACATTATGCCTTGGAGATGCGGTTTGGCGCTGTTGAGGACCAGGCAAGGTCAGGATTTTGGTGTCGTGCTCTTGGGGACAAAGCAAGGATCTTGCGCTGGTTATCTTGGACGCTTGCAAGGAGCTTGGCAACCTGCTTCTCGGGGATACTGGTGAGGATCTTGGCGTCGTGCTCTTAGGGACCAGACGAGCAGTTGGCGCCGGTGATCTTGGAGGCTGGAAAGGCTTGGCGTCGTGCGGATGCTAGATATGCAAAAAAATCCTAGCCTCGTAAAAAATTCCTAGCTCTGTGTAAAATCCTGGGGATGGCCGTAGCAGCGCAGGAGAATTCCAGAACTAGTGAAAAAGCTAGCGTTGGAGAATCGTATAGCTGGAGAATCCCAGAGCTGGATAAAAAGCTAGTGCTGAGAAGAAAATAGAGCTGGAGGACCCCAGATCCGGAGAAAGGGTTATATCTGGGGAAGGAGCTAGCGCTGGAGAACCCTAGAGCTAGATAATTTCGTCTATAAATTTTTGTTTGCATACCGTTTACTCCAGAGGCATTAGAAACCTCATACAATGTCTGATTTTAGTGGTTGACCCCAATTCTCGATCGAAAAAGACTCACCTTTCATCGACGAGAGGAAAAAGAATTAGATTTCGAGTTGTTTTGGAGGGTGAAAAATGCGTTCAAAATTTTTATAAGGAGAAACCGTATAATTTTCACTTCATGCAATTCACCGCGATTGCCATGTCTCTTAAACGATAACTCGAAACACAGAGTCCTTTTGACACGTTAACGTGAAGAAATAAACGAACATTTTTTGTCAAGGATACATTGCTCCATTCCTTACCGGTTATTGCCGATTTCGAGTTTATGGGATGCAAATGTAATAGTAGGAATAACAACGATGAATAAAAAAATTGATGGAGTGAAGGCTGGAGCTATCATAGCTAATGAGCGAAGGCTGGAAATATCGGAGATAAGGAGCGTAGGATGGAGTTGTGAGAGCTAAGGAGCGAGGGTTGCTATAGGATCTAAGGACCTAAGGATGGAGCTGGGCAGTCCAATATCGTGCATGCTAAGTCTTAGTGCTAGAACTAGCCAAATTTTTTACATGCAAATTAAATATTTCTGATGTGGGACGTAAACAAATTTGTAAATTCGATATTTTTGATATGGGATATAAATAAATTTACAATTTTTTCCCTTGTTAAAATTCCATTATCTACATTAGTAAATTTAGTAGCTATACTGATGTTGAGCATGCTATAAAAAAGGTTTTTTTTTTTAAACATAGAAAATTTTAGTTGTTCTACCTCATCAAGATAAATATACTAATTACCCCAAATGTATAAAATATATTTTAGTAAAAACTTCTTTAACAGTCATCTTTTTCACAAAATTAGACCGTCTGATGAAATAATTGTGGGTTGTACACATGGAAAAAAAAATTACACTTAGCTCAATTCCAGTGAGACTTGGTATATAGGTATATTAGCCAAGCCACGTGGATAGGAAAACTCGATTTCGGGCAGTAAGGAATTGGGTAAAAGACTCAAACTAAACCGATTGACGCAAGTTGCGCCGAGACTCATCTCAACCTGGGTCGAGCGACTCAGCTTGTCTCGACAACGGTCGAATCTCAACGGTCAAATCCAGCGGCTATAATTCCACCTCTATAAATACAACCCAAAATCAATCTTCTCTACTCACACCAAAATCAATATTCTCTAAAAAAATCACCACAAAAAACTCTTCATATTCTGCTTCTCTAAATTTTTTCACCACAAAAAAGTACCATGTCTCAATCTTAAAATATTAGTCTATATAGAAATAGAAAACCACCAAGGAATAGTTATACTCAACCTCTACCGACTCAACAAGAATATTAGGATGAACAGAACAATCCTAATATACTTTCCAGTCGAGAATTAGCCACGAGTCAAGGTCATGTATCTTCAAGAACAAAGCGAGATGTCAGCATCAAAAACCAAGAGACTGTTATTATGAAATTAAACGAGTTTATGATTTTCTTCCCGAAAGTGCTCAAATTATTGTGAATATATTTCCTTGGAGGACTTTGTACCATATGGAGGCGAAGAAACATTCGACCAAATTCGTGTCTATGACTCTGGAACGTTGGTGGTATGCTACACACGTTTCATTTTGCGTACTTCGAAATAGGTATTGTCATATATTTTGATTTATAATTTTTATACAATCAATACGATTCATACATTGAATTAACAATTTTAATGTTTTTATAGGAATAACACCGTTAGATTTGTATTTCCTACACGAGACACCTTACGGTCAGGGAGATAATATTCCATTTGAACAACATACTTGGTTGACAAATGAATGATATAAAGATGAACTTCCGTTGTATTTTTGCGTAACGACACGCAAACATACCGATCTAAGAGCTTTGGGAATTCCTAATGACGGTTTAAAGCATTTATAACCAAAAAATTATATGTCGATATTATAGGAAAAGATCCAGACCCTGATCACGCTAGAGAAATTGCCAAGATTTTTATCTTATGGGTAATTGGTGTGCGTGTTTTCCCCAACGCAAATAGTTGTGTTTTAGTAGGATAGCTAGAGGCATTGCAAGATTTGAAAAAGGCTGCCCAATTATGATTGGGGGTCCGCTATATTGGCCGAGCTGTACGTTAGTCTCGATGTCGCATGCTTGGGTGGGCCAAACATCGAAGGTGTATGAGGAGTCCTTGGTCATGTAAATATGATAAACTAATCTTACATGTTTATATAAGTTTACAAATATTTATAGCAAGTTAAACTAATCGTATGTTGTTTACTTCAGATTTGGTAGTATACATATACCAATATTAGTCTACCAAGACTGATACAATTTACCAGAAGGTTTTTCCCAATTGTAGTAAAGTATGAAACCGATAACTGGCACAAGAAGGATCAAAACACCAGTGAGCGAGATAATATACACCCATGGAGATACCAAATGAATCTTAGGACCAAACACAATATTATTTGGAACCTCTACGAGGATTATGAAGAGTTACGTTTCAATGTAGCCATTGGGAACAGAGAGTTTTCACTACATCGCGTGTTGCTTTACAGTCAACTCAGAGATATTGGTGTTTATATTTTTTGGGAGATATGTTCTAAATAGTTAGTTGGTGCATATGGTATCCCTAATAACCTTCCTCCAACAACCGTCCTGGGATCGTATTACACAAGACGACGGGCTCGGGGATGGAAAACATATAATCAAGTCTGGAGAAGTTGTGGTAAAGTTGAATACGACCAATGGTACCAATCGGTTACCAAGCCGATAATTAATACAGAAGTGATGAACATCTATGGGATAGATATTGTCGCAATAGGAATACAGAACTCTGGATTGACTCTACCGACAGTACCACCACCATCGGTTCCAATTTTAATAGTTTATCCTGAGGCGGAAGCTTCCTCATCATCAGCCTTTCCAAGGGGACCTTCTGCATCTTGTTCTTCATCAGTTGAGTCATATTTGACAGAACTGAGTTGGGAGATCGAGACCTATAATCTCCAAGGAGAGCGTCATACAATTCCATTTTCCTCGCAAGGTACGGAGCGAACTAATTCTTATACATGCACATTGGCCTCTGTTGATCAATTGGTAGAACATTTGAGCCAAATGGAGTTAAGAGATCAGTTGACTAGACGTATGTACAACCAACAGTTGCGGGCATTGACGAATTCCGTGAGCATCAGTCCCTATCTTAGCGGACTTTATGGAACATCACAACATTCCCAAGGGGAAAGAGTGCGAGATACACAATAAGGATCTCCATATTATCAAGTGCAACCTCCACAATCAGGATCTCGTCGGGCTAGTCCACAAGATCCTAATCAAGTTTACTGAAGACAAATAGACTTTGGCACATCTCCAGCTCAGAATTGTGATTTCCTTGGATATGATGATGGTACTCAATCTGCATGAGTAACAAAAGGATTCGGGAGAATGCTGGACCGGGGCTATTATGAGAGGAACTGGTCTGGGAATAAGTAGTTATGTTTTATTCAATATTTGTAATTGAAATTGAGATTACGGAAATTAACTATATAATTTTATTATATATTCAATTAAAATTTCTAACAATTTCTTTTCTGGAGTAGAATGTCTCTACATTTTAACATCCCATATGTGCAATCAAAAAATCCTTCAGGATTGTATAATGAGCTTCATAAACAAAAAATTTCTTTTTCCATCTTCGCCTTTCTTCTCGAGCTCGCAATACAAATTCACATTAGTTTCCCCCTTACTCAATATCGATTGACAACCCAGACTAAAGCTATAAATTCTTTCACTTCACTTCTTATAGTTTGAAATCGACAAAACAACTAAGCTACATTACGGTTATTCGGTTACCGGTGACATTGCAGAAGTTTTTATAGATTCTGCTCCAGTAACTCATACTCACTAAACTATTTTGTCGTCGTTCCTCATCCCTTGTTGGATAACATACAACAAAGTTTCCGCAAAGAGAAAGATCTTCATCTATGGTAAACTCTATCGGATTAATATACAGTTGAGCCATATGGGTGTTAAAGAAGGTGGAGAAGGTGTGATTTTGGAAGTGAAAATAATTGAATTTTTAGAACTATTTTATAGCCGTTGTCGGCTCAACCTAGTCCGATCGTCTCAATTTACAACGACAACGGCTGTATAATTTATAATTTCGATCATAACCTTTGATCTAGGTTTAATCGAACGATTATTTATGATTTTAACAATAAACTAATTCAGTTTTAAATTTTTTATTAAATGTAATTTTATTTCAAAAGGAATAAACAAACTTAATAATTTGATTGAATTAACTAAAATTATATTAAAACATTGATTTTTATTACATTAATTTAATATATTACGCTCTTTTACAAGATATAAACTAGGGAAATAAAAACTTAAATTAAATAAACACTTCAGTAAAAATCTCTGATAATCTTGGGGCTCCTGTTTATCTTCATTTGATGGATCTTCCATTCAATGCGCTCTTGAGAATATTTTTTCCTGGTTTTTGTGACCAATCGTACGGTTAACTTTCAAATTTTCTTTTCCTTCAATTTTCTTACCTTGAATTCTTGTTTTTCTTATAGCTGCCGATTTGACTTGGTTAACATCTACTACCTCCGTTTCAGGAAAAGAGTTACTATCACTTTTTCATTTTAGCCTATTTTTAGGCTAAAATAAAAAAGTGATAGTAATTCTTTTCCTGAAACGGATGGAGTAAAATTTTTAGACCTCTTTGTTTTTTTTTCATTCTCTATTTTCTTACAACCATCACATATCTTACTAATAGGATCTTCTAGTATGACTCCAGAAAAATCAAGTTGAGTTACAATTTTTACCATTTTTTTCTGAATTTTTTTGAACAAAAATTGAGATCAATAGTTTGAGATGGAAAGATTAAGATTGAATTGAAAGTAAAAGAATTTTTGAGTGAAGAAGGTGTGATTTTGGAGTAGAAAATGTTTGAATTTATAGGGAGAGAAATAAAAACCGTTGGATTGTAGCCGTTGAGTTGAGACGAGACCGAGCGGCTCAAGTCTCATTTTGAATCGATCGATTCACATTGAGCCTCGATTGACAAACTCCCCCAAATATCAATTTACAAAATTATTTTTTTGATTTATCTATCCCACCGTGGGGGGATAATTGAAAAGTTAGCCAATATACTCACCCTATTGAAGTTGGAGGAGAACAGCTCTAGCTAGTTCGTTCGGAAGCTTTGAAGTCAAGCAGTAAATGAAACACTGTCTATTCCGATCTTTCAGTCAATCAACCCGAGACTGTTGCCGGGCGAGGTTCTATCTTTTCCTTGTTCGACTTCCCGACGAGATATGTAACAAATTTCGTATAGTATAGAAAAATCTTTAGGCTGCCCAGAATCTATCAAGGATTCCTTTGTGCATCTTTGCTCTTAAGAGGATATTTTGGATAGTTGGGACAAATTATTTTTTTGGAAAAGACAAAGATTAAGATCGAAGGTTTTGCTGCATATAGAGATCTTTAAGCAATGTAATCAAGGATTTTACCAGATAGGAAACACAAAATAACATTGACAACGTGGATCTAAGCCAAACCCAGGCCTACCTCCCTTTTAGCTAAACTGTCAGACTCAGCCTCCGAGGTGACATTACGATAGAACCGATCAAAAAATAAATTAAGCAAGTGTGGAGGTGGAAGAAGATGCAAAATCTTTGTATTTGTTTAAAATCACGGTTACTTGTATAATAAGCCTTTAGGGGATGAAATTAATTCCGTTGCAGATTTAACAGCTCGTCTGAGGCTTGAAACTTTCAGTCTTGAATCCTGATGATAGAAATTGGTGAATAAAATTTATGGATGCCGAACAATTTAGAGTCTAACAGAAACAATTTTATTCATTCAACTCAAGATAGACTTACATGTATGCAGGTAACAAACAATTCAATTTCATGACCCAAAATGATGAACTTGTAAATTTTTTTTGATCAAACAAAGATCAATATACTTCCAAGTAATGCAACCATAGCTGTCATGCCACTGGCATAAACAATTGCACCACCCGATCCTTTCTTAGTATAATCATCAGTACCTTTTGATCCGGTAGTAGTGTCAGGAGCATCATAATATGCAGCAACGAACACTGCAATAAGTGCAAACGACATTATTAGAACCAATATGGCTCGTGTCACAGCCATGATTATAAGCTCTAATTGAATTTATGAAAGATCCAATTAGAGAATAGATGATGTATTTATAGGGTTAAGGTTTTAGTTTGCAGGCGTAGCAATAGTGGTGGTGGTGCTCAACATCAGAATTATGTTGCCAGTTGGTATGGATAATATTAAGCCGATCTTGATTATCATATTATAAGAAAATGATCAAAGACTATTTCCGTCTATAAAATTCCTCCTTTATTAAACAATCAAACATCTTGCACGTCTATCTCAAATGTGTTGTATGAACCAAAAATGTCGTTAGAAACTTCATACTTCATCCTTATTTATTAGTAAATAATGGATGAGCTCATAGGATTTTGCATTCTAGAGTCTATGCTATGGATGAGATGTTTTGGTTGGCACTCATTTCTGTCGCCATCTGTCAACATTGCTGCCATCTCCCTAATAGTCTTTTTGGATGTCAGTTAAGTTATTTTTTGATTTCTAGAAATAAAAAAATCAATTTAGATATACAATTTTAAAATTATTTTTAGAAATAAAAATTATTAGTTTTTTATAAAGTGAAATGTTTTTGTTTCTGACTTGTGCTTCTAGAGAATTAGTGATTTTACTTCTGGTATCAGAAAACCCTATAATAGCCTACTTAGATACATCTAAGAAGTTGTTTTTTGAATTCTAAAAGCCAAAAATTTTATAAATTAGTTTGGGTATAATTTTAAAATGATCTATGGAAACAAAAAATTAATTCTTTATACGAAGCAAAACGTTTTTATTGCTGAATTCTAAGATTGACTTCTACTTCTGGTATCCACAAGCTATAATTTTCTCCCCCTACTGCAACCTTATTATATAATTGGGCTAATCACCTTACTTATTGGTCTATACCTGGGCTCCCTATTTTGGTCCACAAAAAGTGTTTTCGTACAAATTAAAGCTGACAATTCCAAATTCCACAGACAACAACATATTATGGATTTAATTAAAGTTTAATGTAAGCAACGTGAGAAGTGTTGACAACTTTGTGTAAAGTTCCCAGGACTGGGGTAACAAACACTTTGAGGATTCTTCTTTGTAAAAAAAGCCTAAACACTCACAATCTTTACTGCACTTATCTCGACAGGCATCCAATTTCAAGGATCCTTCACCCTTACTATAATCATCCATGAAATGTTCGACACCCACAACCTTGAAGTAGTCCACTTTGTTGGCCTTACCGTGACTATCACACTTACGTTGCCTTGGAGGTGAACAGTTCTTAGTCCACCCTAACAATCCCTTAGGCGTTGGACAAGCAACACATTGTTCATCCTCACATACACCAAAAGATCCACACCTGCTCGGTAACTTACACTCGCTTAAACGTCCGTTCCTGGTTGTGTCAAACAAACTAAACATCACCTCCCAAGCTCCGTAAACGATTTTGTCGTAGTATGTGTATACCTTCGGACTACCGTCAAATCCTAATCGGAGCAAAGACAATGTACTATTGTATTTGGGTCTACCCAAGATTGATGTTCTAGATGAAGAATTAGATACAAAAAATTTCAATGTTAGCTCATATACATAAGCTTCTTCCGTTTCTGGTGCTGTATTGAACAAGACTTGAGTCAGTGGTCCTTGACTGTTTCCAAACCAGTCAGATGTGTAGTAAAGTAATGGCTTCTTAAGGTTTCTACTCTTGAGATATAAATTAAGTCTGTCTTTATGTAGAACAAAACTATAAGGACCCTCAAATCCATCAACTTCAGATGCACGGCTAACTATCCGACTCGGACCATTTAGATTTAAACTCTGACCTACTAAAAGAGTGTCACTTGGATGCTCAAAACTCTGCCAAATGAATCTTCCACGGTTATCGTAAAGCACAATATTACCGTTTGATAAAAGATTAAGACCCACAACACCTCTATTAGCTGTGCCAGTCTGCCAAGCAATTCGACCATTAGCATCAGCCAAAACAAGGTTCCCATCTGTACCGAATGTCAAGGTGGCATTTTCACGTACTGGATTTCCATGGTTGGCATCCCAAACCCATCTCAGGACGGAGTCGGATTCTACCAAGCCCATTCTCAAAGCAAGAGTGAAGGCATTAGGAGTAGTGTTATAGAAACAAAGTTGGAAAGGAGAGTTGAAGAGAGGGAGAGGACGGTAATAGGCTTTGTATTCAACTTCATAATTGCCGAAATCTCCTTGGTTTATGAATTTGAAGGTCTCTGAAGGAGGTACAATGGACTCGGCGACAAAAGACGATAAGAAGAAGATGACCGCAGTGAAGAAGAAAATAACATTTTTGTGCTATGGATTACATTTGGTAGTGTATCCTCTATTTACAGCAAGATTGACCAGATATGAAAGTTATGGGTCTCTTTGCATTTTTTTTGTTTTTGTATGCTTTCGAATGAATTATTTACTTAAGAGGCACCCACCGTATTTGACTTAGAATGGGGTGAGAGATCGACAGTCGAGAGGATAAGTTATTCAATGAATTTTCTTTTTTTATTTGGAACATATATATATATATATAGAACAATCAATATAGTGAGATTGTCGAGATAACGTCGATAATATCGATTTTAGTGTTTATCCGAGATATCGATATTCGTCGATATTTATCTAATTTGCCGATATTTCACTGATATTCAACGAAATATAAAATCATACCAGTATTTCGATCCCAACTGATATTCACTGAAATCCGATATTAGTTACCTTGAGTACAATCTATCGGACCAAAGCATGTAGATTTGGAGTAGAGTTGATCAATAAAAAGTATGGGCACTGGCCAACAAGATTTGAACTCATTATCTCTTAATTCGTACGGCCGTTTGGCAATCTATTTTACTCCAATAATGAGGATGGAGCCAAAACTTATAAGTTATAGGATCTCACCAAGAGAACTATTCACTTAGCCCCTTCTGCTTATAAGTTTCAAATTTGTTATAGAAAATTACATCCACGAGATCTTAAAATTACCGACTTTCTAAATCTATTAACACTAGAATTCAAAATCAAGTGGGATGGACCACCAACAATTTTCTGGAGCTCTGAGGATCGGGGACTATCACTGAGTCAACCCAGTTTTTAAAATTTACTAAAAATCTTTAAGTTTCCATCAAAGTTTATGTCTTTTCTTCTACTGATTATGTTTTAGAAATCTTATAAAATCCTTCTCTGATCTAGTTTTACATTTTCTTTTCATTGACGGAGTTTATTTTTCATATCTAACTAATTAACCTTTTTTTCCCGATGTGTTTACAGATAAATTTGATCCAAATAGTGTTTACTATGTTTAAAGTTGTGGTTGTTGTGTTTGCTATTGTTGTTCTAGAGCCTGTTGAAGCAATTGTGTTATTAAAAATTACCATGGAAGTATGGGATGCTTTTTTTCAACACCGATTTGTCCTGGTTGAGTTATTGAACAGGTTATCCCGCCTTCAACTAAAATTCAAAATTCAAAAATTCAAATTCAGGAAAACCTCCTACGAAAAAACCGTTTTCTTCTTAACTTTTCTGTTATATCCAACAAATTGCTTATCTGTCTCCAAATCTATACACAATATTCTAGCTGGAAAAACCTCTCAATATTGGATTTTTGGTAGCAAATATATTGTTTCTCCATATCCTCTTAAAGATTTCCTCGTCCATCATTATAAGTACCACGGAACAAATCTTCAACTAAACCCTATTTGTTGGAGTCTTAAGACTATAATGGAGGCTGGAAATAATTGTCAAGTTATGGATCTAGCAATGAAATTCAAGAATGCTACTCTTGAGTTAGAAGATATCAATGAGGTTGTTATTAACCAAAATGAAGAAGGAGATATTGGAAAGAATTCATAAAAATGGGAAGATATGCTAATTGGAAGAGTGATTATTGAAGGAGAAATGGATGAGAAAACAGTGGAGAAGCACTTAGGTTTCACTTGGTCTTCCATTCCAGTTAAAGATGTTGTCCTAGTTAGCAATTCGCCGAATCATTCACGAATTTTTACGTATCAAACGGGAACGATTTATACCAAACCCAGTTCGCGTGTTTTATCAGCTCTGTGAATTATTCGCGTTTTTTTACGTTCCGTATTAAATTCGCGTGTTAATTCGACCCATTTTAAACTAAGCCCAATGTTCCTTTATCGCTTTTTCCAAACCCATTAGTCTCATACCCATTTATTAAACTAGCCTGGCGTTATTTTCCCTTGTTTTCCTTTTTTTTCAAAAAATATTTATGGAGATATTCGAACCCTTAACGTCTTACTCCTTAGAGAGTACTCTGCTACATCGAACCAACGGTAATACAACCTATATTTAATATATATACTGTTTTGAATAGACAAATCCAACAACCATACTATTACAAAGATAATTTCTTAAAATTCAATTATTTCTCCAAGCTGAATTTTCAATGCCGAATCCATATCTCTAGAACGAATTATACACATACATATACCTTTCCGAATCATTGCTGAATTACGAAGCGTTTACCGGCTTTTTGGCCGAATTCGAATTATCTGAATCAGTATAATACTCGTACGTTTTCCATCCCGAACTTCACTCCGTATCCCGAATTTCTAATTAGGGTTGCTGTATTCGAAATTGACACAAATATCATGATCTTCAAATTTAGAGATTGGAGTATTCTGGATAATGTATGGGAAAATAGATCATGGTGCATCAATGGGTACCTGGTAATTCTGCATGATTATAACATAAAGATGATTTACCAAGACTTAAACTATACTAATCAATGTTTTTGGATTCAACTCAAGAAACTTCTCCCAGAACACATGAATGTTGCAGCAGTGACAAAAATAGGAAAAATAATGGGTGAAGTTTTAGTTGTTAATCCAGAAGATGCAATCTCTGTAGGGGGATCCAGTCAAGGTATGTGTCAATATTGTTATCAATAATCCTCTCAGAAGATGTGTAATGTCAATCACCAGTTCTCGATGCACAAGGTGGGTTCGTATTTTCTATGAGAAATAGACGCATAAAATTTCTCCTACTTGTTATATCTTGATTCATTCTAAACATGCTTGTCAAGTAGCCTCTGAGTATTTGGAAAAATCTCATAGCAAACTTCACTTCTTTGGAGTTATTGGAGATATTAGCAAGAAAAAGATTATTGAAGGTAGAAATATCTCTATTGTTCCAAAATTAACTGGAAAAAAAGAGTACCAAAAATGTTACTTTTATCCCACCAAAAGATGGCGTTATAGTTTCTATGATTAATGGTTTGGAAAATGAGGAAGATGCAAACAATGTGGCTAGACTTGGTAAGAGACAGAGGAACTCAAACACCCTTACCCCTATCACTTCTAATATCAGTAACCCTCTATACTTTCCTCACAATTCAACTGAAACACAAGCAACAATAAGAACCACAACAAAAGAAAATTTGGTTGTAAACACATATTGGAAGATTCGGGTAATTTCTAGACTGAAAAGTTTTTTTTACCTTTTTTTCATTATCACTATTTATCTACAATGAAATTCCTTTCCTGGAATACTCAAGGTATTGCTAATGATTTCAAAAAACATCAACTGCAAAATCTAGTTAAATCCCACTCTCCTGATTTTATTTTCTTTGTGAAACAAAAGTTGACATTCCTAGAATGATTTCAATTGCTCAGTCTGTCCATTATCATAGCTATGATTTTATTGACAAAATTGGTTATGCAGGTGGCTTTATTCTTATGTGGAAATATGGCATTTCTTGTGATATATTTAGTATTGCTGACAATATAATGCATGCCTTGATTAAATTAGATCTTAGTAAGCTTGAATCCTTAGTCTCTTTTATGTATGGTTCAACCTACAATGACCCTAAGAAAAAATAATATAATTTTATGCATTTTTAGTGAACAAATTTCCCATCCATGGATGGTTATAGGTGACCTTAATTTTCATTTAACTAGGAACAATAATACCTCTGATATTTGGGTTAAAACTAAAGTGAGAGATTCAGGGCTTATGGACTTGGGTTATGAAGGGGAAACTTTTAACTGGACTAGCAATAGTTATGGTACTGGTATCAAGAAGGGTTAATTGATGTTTGATATTCAGGTTTTGACCAGCTTTAGTCTTTGGTCTAACATTTGTCCAATGTTAGGGCTTGGTACCTGGATTAGACGTTGACTCGGGTTGATTAGGTTAAGACCTAACTTCTATTTAATAATTATTAATAAATTTATATAAAATGTAACTATTTAATGATATTATAATTATACCCTTCACTCTACTAATATTTACATAGTAACCATTGAATATTAACCC
Organism: Papaver californicum; assembly: GCA_023531435.1. Lineage (NCBI taxonomy): Eukaryota > Viridiplantae > Streptophyta > Magnoliopsida > Ranunculales > Papaveraceae > Papaver > Papaver californicum. The sequence continues at coordinate 692,340 of JAJJMC010021118.1, read as the reverse complement.
TAATTCTAACCATGCGAACCCAATTTCAGGTCATTTTTAGGTCCTTCCCTGCAATCCTAATCATACATCTAGCGTTCAATCACAATATCATATCAATTTTAACACATCTCTGCAATTTGTTCTTCACCCAGCTAATCGATTCACAACCCCTTTCTTCAATTGCCCAAATCCTTATTGTTTCCTATCTCAGATTCACCTTCGACTGCCAAGAACTCCAACCAACTCTCAAATTCAAAATTAACCCATCTCAGATCTCTTTCCTTCACGGAAGCAAACCCATATTCTTCATTATTGTAACTCGAGCACATGACAACAACTTCATCTTCAATTGCAGAAAACTCCAACCAACTCTCAAATTCATATCAGAACAACTCAAACCCTAACTTCCATAACCATTAGGAATTCATCTTGATTTCTTAATATTTTCTTGTTCTAGAACCACTATCACAGATCCAATTTCTTTCGTTGTCTACATCGAATAGCAGCAGCTTCACATCAAACTCGAGCCACATCTTCCCAGATTCAACCCATGTCTTTTCTATCTGTCTCTCGTCACAATCCATGGCAGCAGCTCATCTCCATCTTGAATAACCATCAACCAAAGACTCTCACTGAATCTCGATCTCAGTCTATCTTCTCTCTTCAATCTCAGATTCATCACCAACCACAGTTCTCATTTCTCTCTTCATGTCATTTATTCATGACAACACAGAAATGAAATTGAGAGAATTTGATAACTCGGCCTATTCTCTAGGGTAAGAGATAGAACCGGATGTATGCACCCCAGTTGCTGAAGGTGTTTTAGACACCGATCATCTTCATTTAACCTTCAGGGGTACAATTATAAACTCAGTATTTGACAGTATTTTATTTTATAGAATTAGTTAATGTATAGTCATAAACGGTCAACACGGGTCAACATCCAGTCCAGGTACCAAGCTCTAACATTGGACAAATGTTAGACCAAAGACTAAAGTTGGTCAAAACCTGAGTACCAAACATCAATTAACCCTATTAAGAAAGCCAAACTTGACATGGTTTCAGGCAATAATGATTGGTTTTTGCATTTTTCTAATTTTAAAATTTTTCATCTGAATCATGTTGATTCTGATCATTGTCCTATTTTAATGTTAACTGAACCTCTTTCTATGAAGCTTTAGAGACCTTTTAAAAATTTTGGCATCTGGATTCAACATGCTTCTTTTAGTAAGCAAATGGAATCTGCTTGGAATGTTGACACTCATGGTAGCCCTGCTTTGAGATTCAACGGTAAACTGAAGAGCACAAGAATGTCCTTGTCTCAATAGAATAAACTAGAATTTGGGGATATCCAAAATAATATTAAAACTCTTCAAGCTCAGCTGGATATTGCTAAAAAAAAAACTAACTCAAGCAGTTAAGTTATGAGAGTTACTGCCATTACCAAAGACCTGGAGAAATGGTATAAGATAGAAACTAACTTTTATAAAAAGAAATCTAGAGACAAATATGTGCATGATATGGATAATAATACTAGGTATTTTTACTCCTTAGTGAATAAGAGAATACACAGAAATACCATTAGTACTCTTAGTGATGTGAATGAGAATTGGTATGGAGATAGAGATGGCATATCTAACCTCCTTACTAGTCACTTCAGTTCTATTGGTTGTTCTAGTAATCCTATATTATCATATACTGATTTTGATATTATTCCTGTTGTTATTAATAATACTGATAATACTGCTCTTCTTGTGATTCCTATTACTGAAGAAATTTTCAATGTTGTAAAGTCTATGTCGGCTTGGAGCTTCCCTGGTCCAAATAGTTTCCAGGATGGTTTCTATCAGTCTCAATGACACATTGTAGGTAAAGATGTTATTGATGTTGTTCAATTTTTTTTTGTCACTGGTCATATGCCAAGATGCTTGAACAAGACCTATATTTGACTTATACCTAAGGTTAAAGATCCAAAAAATCTGCTTACTATAGGCCTATAGGTTTGTATAATGTTTTTTATAAGATTATATCCAAAATTCTTGCAAATAGAATTAGGACTCTCCTTAAGAAGCTTATATCTCCTTACTAAGATGCTTTTGTGCCTGGTAGAGCCATTCATGATAATATCATAGTGGCTCATGAATTGATTCATACCATGAAGCAAAAATAAGGTTTTGGAGGTACTATGACTTTGAAATTAGACCTTTCAAGGGCTTTTGATCAACTTGAATGGACTTTTTTTGCTGAAAATCCTTTCTCATTTTGGTTTTAATGAATCACTATGTAATTTGTTACACCAATGCATATCCACTACTAGCATCAATGTTCTTCTTAATGGATCTCCTTGTCAAGAATATATGCCTACTAGGGGCATTAGGCAAGGAGACCCATTGTCTCCTTACTTGTTTATCATGGTTATGGAATATCTTTCTAGAAGTTTAATGCTTGGTGAAACTAACATGGATATTGCAGGTGTTAAAGTTGCAAGAAGAGCCCCTCCCATTACCCATCTTATTTTTGCAGATGACATTCTCATCTTTTCCAAGGCTGACATGCAAAATATTGATAGCATTTTTAATATGTTGCATAAATTTGGTAGTAGTTTTGGACAAACTCTGAATTTTAACAAATCTTGTGTGCACTTCAACAATAAACTTAGCCCAGAAGCTTGTGAGGATTTAGCTAAGAAGCTCAATATGACTATTGTTGGTGACTCTGAAACTTACCTAGGTGTTCCTCTACTCTTTGGTCATTCTAAGGTAAGGTCCTTTGATCCTATTGTTCAGTCTTTTGAAGCCAGATTGAAGAATTGGGTAAGTGTTTCACTTAACCAAGCTGTTAGGACTACAATGTTAAAGTCTATCTTAAACTCTCTTCCTAGTTATCAAATGGGTTGTTTCGAAATACCCAAAACCATTACAGATAACCTGGATACTCTTCAGAGGAACTTCTGGTGGGGTCACAAATGTGGTAAGGGGATTAAATTTTTAGCCTAGAAAATTTTGAATAAACCTAAGGATTTGGAAGGATTAGGCTTCAGAAACTTAGAGGTTTTTAATAGAGCTCTAATTATGAAGCTTGCTTGGAAACTTAGCTCTGGGGAAGATGAGTTATGGGCCAATACTATGAAAGCTAAATACTTCAGGAATGATAGTTTCCTACATCTAGATAAACAAAGTGATAACAGTTCCTATATTTGAAAGGGTATCTATGTATTCTAACTATTAAAGAAAACAGTTTTTGGGCTGTTAGATGTGGAACCAAAGTGAAAATTTGGTTAGATAGATGGGTTGTTGGTCTGGATCACCCACTGAGCTTGCTGCTAATACCAATTTTGTATTGCCAAAAGTTTATGTGTAGGATTTGTATTTACCAGGTACTAGGCATTGGAATGTTCATCTTATTAATGATATTTTCTCAATTGACCCTGCCACTAAGATTTTGGCTATGCAGGTACCCATGAATGGCGATGATACCCTGATTTGGTTACCTGATAGGAAAGGCATTTTCTCTATCAAGAGTGCCTATAAAATCCTTAGTAATTATTCTGCTAGTAATGATGTGAATCAGGTGGTTTCTACTCAAATTTGGAATGCCTTTGGAAATGCAAAACTCCTTATAAAGTAAAGCTTTTTGTCTGGAAGTGTCTTAGAAATATTGTCCCTACTAGAGACAAGATATCTAGATATAAGAAAGATATTGATATTCATTGTAGTATATGTAATGCCTCTATTGAAACAGTTGAACATCTTTTCTTGGATTGCCCATATGCTAGATTTTTCTGGCTTGGTGTTAGTGTGAATGTGAATAATATGTTATCTTTTCATGGCAATTTATTGAACTTGATTGTAGCTTTGTTTTCCATAGGTGAAGGTCAAAACAATATGTCTTCTTTAGATAATGAGCATAAGCTAAACACTCTTATGATCACTTTGTGTTCCATCTGGAAGGAACGGTGTTCTGTCATCTTTAGGAAGGTTAAGCCTAACAGAATGTTTATCGTAAACAATATTCTTGTTTTGGTTGATGCATGTACTTCTCATAGTTCAAATGATTTGGTTTCAAATACTGTCTTACAAGTGCAGGTACAAAGATGGGAACCACCAGATAAAGACTATGTCAAACTAAATATTGATGCATCTTTTGATAGATTTTCAAAGAAAGGAGGAACTGAACTGATTGTGCATGATTTTGCAGGACAATTTCTTGGAGCAAAGGGAAAATATTTCAATAGAGGACTGATAGTTGATCAAGATGTAGAGAAGCTGGAATGTCTTGCATTCAAAGATGGATTAGAGTTTTTAATATCCAGAGGCTATACCAAAGTCAGTATAGAGTCAGATAATGAGGTTTTAGTGAAATCAATAAAAGAACATCTTCTTATGTTCATTGGATGAATCAGGGTACAGTCTTTGATATCAAAAATTTATTGCAAAGTCAAGACTCTTATGTTTGTCAGTCTGTCAACAGAAGTAGAAATGGGGTAGCGGATTTTATAGCAAAAAAAGCTAGAACAAGTAGTTTAGATTTTAAGGTTATTTGTAATTATGCTCAAGACATTATAGATTGGGTAAATGAGGACATCATCAATTGTACTCATATTATATAATCAATAAAATAAACAAAAAAAAAAAAAACAAAAAAAAAATAAAAAATCAAGTGGGATCTGTAGGCCCCACTTACACCCCTTATCTCCGTTCCTACCAATGTTCTAGTTTTGCCGGTTGCGATGGTTGTTAGTTTGATACTTAATAAATACATCCACTCCGAAACGAAAGGTAAAACATTTAAAAACCGCTGTGACAAATGTTTCATGGCGATGGACTGTATGAAGGATCCTCGAAGGGAAAATATATTAACCTAAAAAAAGGAAAAACATAGAGGAAATGCATAAAGCTAAGCCTCTGAAAGAAAAAAAGAATTAGCACAAGCATTTCCTTGGAGGCATAAAACAAAGCCTCTTAAGAAAATACAAATTTATTCCGCCGACTAAGATCCACAACATTAGCAATATATTAAGCTAAAATATCACGATAAACATATTCTCATCGGCTGTGACAATCAGTTAGTGGCGGCTGCGACTAAGGTTTTATTATCTAATCCTTACATTAAAGTTAATATGAAAAGAATTCGAATTTTATAGTTAGATCGGTTTTGCCGATTTTTGATAAAAAGTTGAGATTTGCTAGAAACTACTTCTCTTAATCCACACATATTGCTTTATTGGGTAAAACCGTATCATCAGTTTCAACGATGAAGGCGATTTCTGTAAATTGTAGTTAATACGTAAAAATGTTAAACTAGATTTCTTGGGCGACTTTTAACGTGTAAATTTTAACATCATGTCTGAGGCACTAGATTCACATTTAAAATCTCTAACACCAAGTTAAGAACTTAAACTAACATATATAGTGTGCATTTAACGATTAGATTTTGAGAAGAAAAAAAGAATCTTGGGTGACTTTTACCGTGTAAATTATCTCTGTAAAAAAGAATATTGAAACCAATTTCGGTGATTTCACCTTAATTATTTATTTTATAAATAGAGAATATTAAAAACATTGAAATAAAAAGGGGATATATTATCTCCGTCCTATAAAAATTGAGTGTTTTCCTTTTTATTTTTATCATAAAAACAATGGGTGGTTTTAATTTTATATGTTATTTTTTAAATAAATTCTTACTAATAACTGATGTTGTTAAAATTTTCTCTAACAATTATAAAAAAGGCTTCTCTTAAGTATAGCTCATGCTTTTATTATCTATAACCCATATAAAATAAATGATTAAGCTAACCACACAAACCTTTATGATTATTCCACATAGCCCATAAAATTATACACATTTTATTATATATAGCACAAAATAGTTGGATAAACCATCAAATCCCTAAATCAATACTTCAAAAAAAAAAAAATCCTAAATCAACAAAAAAAAAAAGAGTTAATTAACTAGTTTTCATAATTAAATTTATGTAAGATATATGACATGATAAATGATTTTGAAGAATAGTATATGCCCTCAACCAATTTTAATGTAATCATGATTGAGAAAAAAGAACATCATCTTGGAGATTATGTTTATGGAGTTTTAGAAGAATGCTTTTAGGAAATTAAAAACTTAGTTAATTCCATTTCGTTTGGTGTAATTGTGGAGATTTCCTAAGAGGATAATTAGAATGTGTACCTGTAATCAATTTTGATGTGATAATGATTGAGAGAAAAAAACATCATTTTAGAGATAAGTAAGAATTAGGGTTTATAATTGATCAATTTGTGAGAATATTAAGAGAACAATTAAAATTAATTTGTAGTATAATCTAGTTTTAATTTATAAAAAGTTAGGGTTTTGATTTTTGGTAAGAAGTATGATTTAAGTTGGATTGTTAGTATAAATTAAGACATGTTTGCTTTTTCACTTTAACTTAAACTTTTTGGGCTATAAATAATAAAAGCATGGACTATATTTAAGAGAAGCCATAAAGAATTTGATAGTCATGTTTATACTAGTTGCATAGGTTTTTTAAAAGCATTTTGAACGGTGCAACAATTTTCAAATACTCGTGATGTGAATTTTAAATTATTACCGAAAGACCACGGCTGTCGATGAGACCGTATGCAAGTACGGTTCGTTCCATAGGGATTTTGAAATTGTAATCTCTAGTTTTTGATTAACTATTGTGCTAATGACAAATTGATTTTGGTGAATTAATTCTAAAATAAAACAAATACGAAAAATGATATATAAACAAATAAAGGAAAACTTAAGACTCGAGATTTCATCACAACTATGCAAACTAGATATTCGTAACCATTCTCTATAATTTTCTCAAAATAATACTCAAGATGATTTCAGACAATTATATTTATGTCTTGGAAAATATGGAATTTTAATCAATTAGTTTTTTCTCAATAGATTAACAATTACTTCACTATAAAATGCTAGTCTCTGACAAGAATAAATAAATCAATTATTTAAGCAATAAAGGACACATGAAGTAATTATTATAATTATTAATCAAGAAAATAGGACCAAGAAAATAATTAGAAAGAAATAGTCAAATCATACTAGCAAACATAGTAGGATGTCCTCTCTAATCCTAGGTAAGGAAACTAACTACTCATCGCAAGAAGAATTGAAGAAAAACCTTTTTAATTCATGACTTAGTAAGAAAATTACAAAATAACTAACTAATTGAGTCGCTGAATCAATAGAATTACATATCGATTAACTGCCTGACAGTGGGTGCAGTTGGAAAAGGACTGTTCTTTTCTGTATTTAAACCATGATTTATCGTTGTTACTGTAGCAGGAAGTGTTGCTAAAAATATTTAATACAAACGATTAGGTAACAGTTTTTAATAACAATTACCCTTTTGGTAACAGTTTCTTCAATCTTTTGGCGACGTTTTCTTAATCTTCGTCTTCACGAACTGGCATCAGCATAATTTTTTTGGGATGATTTTTCTTGCGTTTCTGGCAGAAGCCAGCCTCCCCAAGTTGATATCTCGATTCCCTATTTATGCTAGAGCAATCCCAACTCATCAAATCTTCGAAAATCTCTTCTAATTAATGAATCAAATCTTTGACAGAGCATGATTATCCTCCTCGGTGATATTTTTTTCTTTTCTCAAAAATCTGATTTTGCTTCTTATTTAAACAAATACTCATTTTTGTTTCTTTGTTTTGAGTTGTTTCAAACACGATTTAGGTAAGAATATCACACACCCCTTATATACATGTTTGTTTCCTTAAAACCGAGAGTATATTTTCAACACAACACGAGATTCTGATTGATCTCATTCGAGTCTCCCACATTTGTAAAATTCCCATGTTTAAGGCAAGAATATTTTCTTGTCTTAAACTCTCAAAATCTCCTCAAATCTTGCTAAAAAATTCTTCAAAGGCGAGAAGAATAGTTTTCCCGCTACTTTTGCTTTTGAAATTTGAAAGAGAGGGTGGGAGCCCTTATCCAATGATTGGATGCCTTTAACAAAACTTGTGGGGTGCCTTTATTAATTTTGGGATTCCTTTAACACTTTTTATCCAATTTTTACATGATTATTCATTCTTCCAAAAATACCTACAAACACAATAAAATGACGATATTAATACAGAAACTGAGTGATAGCAATATGGATATGAGATTAAATAAGACACATAAATGTGTCTATCAAATACCCCCAAAATTATATTTTGCTAGTCCTCGAGCAAATCTAATCTAGAAATAAGAATCCTAACTCACTGTCGCATGCATCGCGATTGTACTTAGCGTGTGCAACAAGCCTTTAAACCCATAGGTGTCCCTATCAGACGAGTTTTAGTCTCCTGAGGGTTTACAAAAGGTGTACCCACAAAACCTTTTACTCCAAAGCCTAGCTACTTGTGAACGATTGAGAGTAGACACGAAACATGCTATTTAGTTGGCTACTAAATTCTTTGGCTATGGGAGGAATTACCATGTTTTGAATCCAATTGATGTACACGAGTTTGCACTCAGGCGTACTAATATTCATATATAAGAAAACAAAACACTACTCAGAAAGTCATACAATGGACCACGATACTCAGAGTCTATCAAAGTTCAATCACATGAATAGATTAAGAAGATGGATATGGAGATAGAAGTGTGCACATGTTGACTAAGGTGAACGATGTTTCCCAGAATATTTGTATGAACATCATGCTAAGATGAAGCCTAATGGATTGAGATACGCACCCACTGGTCTGGATCCTAATTCTAGTATCTACTTAGCTGGTATATACAAGGGCCCAAACGGTCGATTTATTGAATACATACAATTATTTTTTTACTTTTTTATTTCATCATTTTTATTTATTTTATTTTATTTTGACAACATTATTAGATCTTTTGAATCTAAGTGCATGCTCCTTGTCAATAGATTACATGATAGTTCCCATGGATCTTGCGTTCCACGCTTGCTTAGGCGACGGAGACAGGGAAAACACACACATATTTCTATCCAATTGTCTTCTTCTTTTTTATTTTAATTATTGGTCAATTTCAATTAAAATAACAGGGCTTGATCTCAATTATTCTACTTCATCATGGCGACAACAAGGCGATACTAGTATCCTACCAAATCACTTAGACAAACACAAAAAGTTGCAAAAATAAAAACAGAACGTGACATGGTGATGACCCCATGATATGGTGACAACTATCATATTATTTCTAACACCTGACTTTCCTTTTATGAATATACCATTTATCTGGATCCCTCAACTCTTATAGACAAGAATTTTGTTTCCATTTACCTAGAATGATTATTGTCATCATGAATTGTACACAAGTTTATAAATTTTAGAGTTTTTTTTTTGGTACAACTAAATTTTTTAATTTTTTCTCCCTTACCTCGTGTACCAAATGCATATGGGTTTCCTCCCATAAAGCGCTAAGTTTAAAGTCTTCAGCCAGACCAAGAAAGGATTAGACACAATTTACGAATTATATAACAATATTCTGAATAGTTGCAGATCCTTGAAGTCAATTGAATTTGACTTACTAAGTTGACCACATTATAATAAATGGAAGTGGTGGTCATTCTCATGAAAATGTGTCGATTCATATTCCCTAAAATAATTAGGCTTAGCTCCAATATTGAAAATTTGACACATTTGAAATTCATATGTTCCCATATTTGGTAAATAAAATTTTGGTGGGACAACAAAGTCAATTATGGTATTATCACCTGGGTAAACAACATCAACCAGAGGATGAGTTTCTAACAACTGAACTTCTTTCTGGACTTGATTAGGTTCGGGAAACAATTCTTGAAGATAATCTCTTAATATAGTAGAGGCACAAATGTCAAGTCTCAAGTGAGGGACTATTTTAAGAGTCAAAGGATTACCATGGGGAGAAGAGTATTCACCCTCAAACTTAGAGTAGTTTGTATCATTGGATAAACTAGTTAAAATTTCCTTAATTTCTAATTTATCAGATTTAGGAAAATGATCAATTATTTTATCTAGATTGTAATCAGGTGGGTTGCATTCAATCACATTCAAATTCTCTACGACTCTATCATTTATGTCAAAAACTACAGTATTTGAAGTGTTGGACTCTAAAACACTAGTCTCGGGATAAACTCGTTCCTCTAAACCATCATCGTCTTCATAATAACAAGGAAATATTTCATTGTCTATAATAATGGTATCTCTAGTTAAATAACAATCAACATTATTAGGATTTAAACTAGAAAAATCATTATCATCATGAAGCTCAGGTGGTGTAAAAATTTCTTGATCATTATGACTACGAATTTCTAATTCTTCATCAACATTATCCTCATCATCATAAAAATATAAAGATGATTGAACCTTATCTAAACAAGTAGTGTCTTTAATTATAACCTAGCCCTCTAGATTAGGTAAATATTTATCATTATTATCAAGGGTAAAATTGGAAATACTATTTTGGCATTTAAGTTCATTTTGAGCAATATTAGTATTTGACCATTTATTGTCAATTTCTCCAAAGGTCTCATGAATTTATTTCTGAACTATGTCTCTCTCACATGACTTTTCAGTAAACTGCTTAAGAGACTCACTAATCATTATTCGAGATTCGCGCGAGGTTTCAATGAATTTCTTAAGCGTTTCTTCTAAAGAAAGACTCGCACTACATGAGGGAATGTGTGGCACTGAATTCTCATATTTTTGTTCAGTTTCAACGGATTGTTGAGTTCATTATTCAATGAAACCGAAGAATTAAGAATTTGAGAAGTTTTCATGAAACGCCGGAGGGTATCTTCTAAAGATGGACTTTCATAAGAAGAATTATGTGGCAATTGTTTGACTAAATCATCCATATATGACTCTTCATAAAAAAAAATCCATTATTATATCAGAATTACGTGAACTTTCAGTCAACCTCTTGAGTGAATCTTCTAAAGAAAGACATTTTATTATATATAGCACAAAATAGTTGGATAAACCATCAAATCCCTAAATCAGTACTTCAAAAAATAATAATCCTAAATCAACAAAAAAGAAAAGAAAGATTTAATTAACTAGTTTTCATAATTAAATTTATGTAAGATATATGACATGATAGATGATTTTGAAGAATAATATATGCCCTCAACCAATTTTAATGTAATCATGATTGAGAAAAAAGAACATCATCTTGGAGATTATGTTTATGGAGTTTAGAAGAATGCTTTTAGGAAATTAAAAACTTAGTTAATTCCATTTCGTTTGGTGCAATTGTGGAGATTTGTTAAAAGAATAATTAGAATGTGTACCTATAATCAACTTTGATGTGATAATGATTGGGAAAAAAAGAACATCATTTTAGAGATAAGTAAGAATTAGGGTTTATAATTGATCAATTTGTGAGAATATTGAAAGAACAATTAAAATTAATTTATAGTATAATCTAGTTTTAATTTAATAAAAGTTAGGGTTTTGAGTTTTGGTAAGAAGTATGATTTAAGTTGGATTGTTAGTATAAATTAATACATGTTTGCTTTTCCATTTTAACTTAAACTTTTTGGGCTATAAATAATAAAAGCATGTTATTTAAGAGAAGCCATAAAGAATTTGATAGTCATGTTTATACTCGTTGCATATGTTTTTAAAAGCATTTTGAACGGTGTAATTATTTTCAAATACTCGTGACATGAATTTTAAATTATTACCGAAATAGCACGGTTGTCGATGAGACAATATGCAAGTACGGTTTGTTCCACAGGGGTTTTGAAATTGCAATTTCTAGTTTTTGATTAATTATGGTGCTAATGACAAATTGATTTTGGTGAATTAATTGTAAAATAAAACAAATACGAAAAATGATATATAAACAAATAAAAGAAAACATTAGACTCGAGATTTCATCACAACTATGCAACTAGATATTCGTAACCATTTTCTATAATTTTTTCAAAATAATACTCAAGATAATTTCAGACAATTATATTTACGTCTTGGAAAATATGGAATTTTAATCAGTTAGTTTTTTCTCAATAGATTAACAATTACTTCACTATAAAATTCTAGTCTTTGACAAGAATAAATAAATCAATTATTTAAGCAATAAAGGACACATGAAGTAATTCTTATCATTATTAATCAAGAAACTAGGACCAAGAGAATTATTAGAAAGAAATAGTCAAATCATACTAGCAAACATAGTATGACGTCCTCTTTAATCCTAGGTAAGGAGACTAGCTACTCATCGCAAGAAGAATGGAAGAAAAACCCTTTTTATTCATGATTTAATAAGAAAATTACAAAAAGAACTGACTAATTGAGTCGTTGAATCAATAAAATTACCTATCGATTAACCGCCTGACAGTGGGTGCAGTTGGAAAAGGACCGTTCTTTTCAGTATTTAAACCATGATCTGTCGATGTTACTGTAGCAGGAACTGTTGCTAAAACTGTTTAATACAAACGACTAGGTAACAGTTTTTAACAACAATTACCCTTTTGGTAACAGTTTCTTCAATCTTTTGGCGATGTTTTCTTCATCTTCCTCTTCACGAACTGGCATCGGCATAATTTCTTTGGGATGATTTTTCTTGCGTTTCTAGCAGAAGCCAGCCTCCCCAAGTTGATATCTCGATTCCCTATTTATACTAGAGCAATCCCAACTCATCAAATCTTCGAAAATCTCTTCTAATTAATGAATCAAATCTTTGGAAGATCATGATTATCCTCCTCGGTGATATTTTTTTCTTTCCTCAAGAATAGGATTTTTCTTCTTATTTAAACAAGTACTCGATTTTGCTTCTTTGTTTTGAGTTGTTTCAAACACGATTTAGGTAAGAATATCACATACCCCTTTTATACTTGTTTGTTTCTTTAAAACCTAGAGTATATTTTCAACGCAACAAGAGATTCTGATTGATTTCATTCTAGTCTCCCACATTTGTAAAATTCTTATGTTTAAGGCAAGAATATCTTCTTGTCTTAAACTCTCAAAATCTCCTCAAATCTTGCTAAAAAATTCTTCACAAGCGAGAAGAATAGTTTTCCCGCTACTTTTGCTTTTGAAATTTGAAAGAGAGGGTGGGCGCCCTTATCTAATGATTGGGTGCCTTTAACAAAACTTGTGGGATGCCTTTATCAATTTTGGGTGCCTTTAACACTTTTTAGCCGATTTTTCCACGATTATTTATTCTTCCAAAATTACCTACAAACACAATAAAATGACAATATTAATACAGAAACTGAGTGATAGCAATATAGATATGAGATTAAATAAGACATATAAATGCGTCTATCGACTCGTCTTTTTGCTTGTGTGATATGTCAATTCGAAATTTGACATATAAGAGTAGGTGAGGAAAAAAAGAGGAAAACCTTCTTTTTCTTTTTTGCTTTAAAAAATTATGCAAATCCTAAAACACCCACTTTTTATGGGACTGGAGACACTGTGTTGGAAAATTGGGTTAATTGAGGATGAAAAAACAAGCAGAGAATGGTGTACCATTGACTTCAGAGATCTTTCGATTCTTTTAGACAATAACTCGACCCTTCTGAATAAATTCAGTACAACAGGTCAACGAATTATGCCTTCAGGATTCAATGAAGCCCTAATACTGTAATCGAATTCAAGGATTGTACTTCCTTGATCTGACCAAGAACACACAGTTTAGAAGTTTCTGATGATGTCATTAGAAGAAAAAGGAAGCAATACGATTTTGATATGATTGAATTCAAACCAACATTCGAGATGCATGTTCATCGCACCAACATATACTTTTAACAAACAGTAATGATGACTATTGGGGAAAAAACATATCTTTTGAATTCAAACCAAAACCGAATTAGATTTTGTTAAAAGGATATACCATTTCGGGATAAGAGGATGCCTCGCACTCTGTTAGAGGAAGCTTCCCCTAGATCCCCACAACTTGACATGTCAAATCCACATGAGCAAAACAAATGGTCTAAAAAGAAACAAAAATTGGCAATTATTTTTAGCAGAAACCTATCCTCATTGTACTTTTCACACCCGACATACTGAATATTGGGATCAAAACTTGGTAATCAGTTGGGAATTAAAAGTTCTTGTAATGGGTGCATGCGTCACCCCCGTCTCTATTTCAAATTTAGTAATGCATGAACCATTGTAATAATTCCGGAATCCTAACATATACGCTCAAAACTGAATTACATTACTTACTTAGCCAGATTTTCATTGATTTCCCTTAGTTACCTTATTACATAAAGCTGAAATTTCCAAACTGAACAGGCAACAACATATTAAGGATGTAATTAAAGTTTAATGTAAGCAACATGAGAAGTGTTGGCAACTTTGTGTAAAGTTCCCAGCACTGGGGCTAACAAACACTTTGAGGATTCTTCTTTGTAAAAAAAGCCTAAACACTCGCAAGCTTTACTGCATTTATCTCTACACCCATCCAATTTCAAGGATCCTTCGCCTTCACTATAATCGCTCATGAAATGTTCAACACCCACGACCTTGAAGTAATCAACCTTGTTCGATTTACCAGTCTCGCATTTACGCTGCGCTGGAGGTGCACAGTTCTTGCTCCACCCCAATAATCCCTTAGCCGTTGGACAAGCAACACACTGTTCATCTTCACATACACCAAATGACCCACACCTGCTCGGTAACTTACACTCGCTTACATCTCCGTTCTCACCTCTTAAGGTAAACATACGAAACGTCACTTCCCAGGCACCATATGAAACTTTGTCGTAATATGTGTAGATGTTCAGGCTACCATCGAATCCTAATCGGAGGAAGGACAATGTACTATTGTATTTGGGTCTACCCAAGATTGATGTACCAGCTGAAGAATTTGCGACAAAAAATTGTAATGTTAGTTCATATGCATGAGCTTCTTCCGATTCTGGTGCGCTGTTGAAAAAGGCTCGAGTCATTGGTCCTTGATTGCTGGTGTCAAACCAGTCAGATGAGTAGTAAAGTAATGGCTTCTTAAGGTTTTTACCCTTGAAATATAAATTCAGTCTGTCCTTTTCTAGAACAAAACTATAAGGACCCTCAGATCCATCATCATTAGATAAACGACTAACTATCCGATTCGGACCATTTGCTCGTAAACTCTGACCAACCAAAAGAGTATCGCTTGGATGCTCAAAACTCTGCCAGATAAATTTTCCACTCTTGTCATAAAGCACAATATTGCCGTTTGATAAAATCTTAATACCCACAACACCTCTGTTGGCTGTACCAGTCTGCCAAGCAATCCGACCATCAGCATCAGCCAATACAAGGTTACCGTCTGCACCAAACGTCAAGGTGGCCTTTTCGTGAACTGGATTTCCACGGTTGGCATCCCAAACCCATCTCATGGTGGAATCTGATTTATCTCCCATCATCAAACCAAGTCTAAATGCATTAGGAGTGGTGTTATAGAAGCAAAGTTGGAATGGAGAAGTATACAAAGAGAGACCACGGATATATGCACCATATTCGGCAACATACATTGCGAAATCTCCTTCATTTGTGAATTTGAAGGTTTTTGAAGAAGGTACAGTGGACTCGGCAAGAAAAGATGATGAAAATAAGATGACAGTGAAGAAGAAAATAGAGGAAGACATGTTTATGCTCTGAATCACACTTGATAGTACTAATATGAAAAGGGTCTTTAAATAGACTTTATGGGTCTTACTCTTATCCCATTTTTTAGGGGATTTTTTGCGTTATTTTTTTTTTTAAAATTGTTAATAGGTAAAACCTCATATTTGTTATTACTGTCGTGACCACACAGTTAACTGTACACGTCGGGTCCTTTTCTTATTCAATAATTCAAATGGTGTGGTTTTTCAATTGTATGTTTAAATCAGATGCTGCTGACTTTTTCATTAAACCCATCAGGGAAAAAAAACAAGCTTTGAAATTTGTGGCAACACGTTTGGAGACGGCATGAATATGATTTTACTCCAAATTAGCTATCAACCAATTTCAATTCAAAATGTTAAATTGTACCAATTTCAGTCTCACAAGAATTTCAGATTGATCGATCAATCAATTTGAGTTATGGGTTGTCATCATACTAGAGCTTGCAGGGAATTGGAGAGTTACAAAAGAGAACCTGGTATACACAAGCATCACCGGTGAAATGCACACCAACTGTTTGAGAAAAATCCTCAACCATCACCAGCCTTTTCTTCTACCGGTATGATTAATTTTCTCATTTCTCTCATCATATTGTGGTCACAACAGCCGCTGAGAATAATAAAATTAAATGTGAGGAATTTGGATGGATCAATTCTCACATACAAGGTTCTTTCATTGTTGGTTTCTCATCTCACTTAATCGTCTTCCACAATTGCTATATTTCCCCTTGATGTGAGTTCTTGCTAACAAAGACTTTGTGTTTGTTCTATTCTAATTCAAATTAATGGAAGCCACAAATAATGCTGCCAGTCAACCAGGTTACTGTTATCTACCAATTTTAATCGTTGGGAAGATAACAATCTTGATAAGTTAAGGTTCTTTGTTTAGTACAAAGAGTTAATATGAAGCAGACTTGGTTGAATGCGACTTGTACCATTTGAATCATTAGCAGGTGAATCATTAGACATATACTAAGTCAAAGAAGATTTGATGGTTTTGGATGATGGATTTTATTTAAATTTTGGATTTTAAACCGATGGGTAATTTATTTTTGAATTTTAGTTGAAGCTTTAATGGCGGATATGCCCGAGGAAGAAAAAGAGGAGAGTTTTGAGAGGGAAGCAAAATTAATGCACGTGTAATCATCTAAGGACATATCAATCAAAGATCAATTAGCCGTTCATCATTTTAAATTGTTTCTGACCGTTAGATCAAATCTTTTATATTACTAACATGTGTCCAGTTTCTAATTTGGATCAAAGGGTATTTTCGGGTTTTAAGTGTTTAAGAATTATAATGACACAAGTGAACTGTACACGCACAATTAATTACAGACAGAATAATTTTATCTAATATCAATTTAAAAAGAGATAATATAAAATAAGTATTTTTTAAAGGGAAACACAAAAAAATCCACTATTTCCTATTTAATTACGAGTGAAATTTTTTCTCGAGATTGGAGTACCACTTGCCTGAGTATTGACGGTCAAGTGGGCAAGTAAAATTAAAATCACCAGAGTTTTATTAATTTTCTTTAGTGACACCGTATTTAATAGGAGTAGCTGACTGACAGCCAAGAGGGTAAGGATGAATTTTCTTCTTTTTTATACAGCTTTGCTAGCCGGACTGTCAGAAATAAATAATTTTGCTCTTATTTCAAAAAAAAGAAAAAAAGTATTGTTTGTATGGCCACTGGCCCAACGCCCAACAAGATTTGAACTCATTGGCGTTTTAATCTTTTGTTTTTTTCTCATTCTCGTAACTCTCACTCACGTTACTCTTTTGTTTTCGCGGCTTTTAATGAAACTAATGTTTTTGTATTGGCTTGCGGCAATTAAGGAAAAGAAGATATATTGATATAAAAAAAGATTATATCTGATTTAGTTCGAATGGAGGATTAGTGCCTGACCATTCACCTGATATATCGAATCTTCTACTTTATTTTGCTGCTTTATCAGCCCAATTATTAAAATTTGTACTGACAAACTCAGATTTAACATAATTAAAATCACTTAAGAATAAAGAGACAATCTTTTAGAATAGAGTTGTTGAACCAGCTAATCTGAACCTTGCTTTTACAGACAAAGGAGATAATGTTCTTCGCATCACTTCTAAAACAAATTTTGTTGTAACCTCTTGCTTTAACCCACTTCGCAGCTTCAAGTAAGGCTAAGCATTCACTTCTTCAGGGTTCATCGTTTGCCCTATGACTGCCTTGCATCCTTTGCACTCCCTTGTTTGGTTGAAAATTACAATACCAACACCGGAATTGCATCACAGTACACAATATAACAATCCAGTGGAAGGTCTTCATTAGAGGGAGACACATGATATTGACCAACAAAAGCATGATTATTAGGACCAGTAGAGATTAAGAATTCATTACTATCACTAATCATTTTAGAAGCAAGTCTGGCAATACTTATAGTATTAAGGGGATTTTATGTGAAAACATTTGTCCCTCCACAGACACCACGCAGTGGTTAAATTAGAGCAACAAAGGTTATTGTTGGATAAAGATATTTGCTAATCCAATCATGAATATTAACAACAGAAACAGAATCTTGAAGCACCAAATTTCCACACGGCAAAGAAGCCCACAGATTTAGAAAAAGAACAACGAGGAATAAGATGCTCAACTGTTTCAGGTGTATTAGAAGCATACATACTGCAAGTATTATCCCAGTTAGGATTAATAACATACAATCTATCCTTAGTCGGCATAATGCCTTCAATGCATTTCCATAAAAATAGATGTACTTTAGGCAAAAGGGAAGCCTTCCAAAGGTCTTGTATATATGACTAACTTGAGTATTAGGATCAGCTATAGTAAAATCACCATCCAAAAGCTTATAAGCCGATCTAACAGTAAAACTACCATTTTTAGTGAATGGCCAAATCAATCTGTCATGGCATGACATCGGGATCCTAAAGTTTATTATTTTCTGACAATTATCTTGAGTGAAGAAGGCTTGAACTAGGTCTTAATTCCAGGTTCTAATATCTTTATCAATCAAGCTGTTCACACACAAATTGGGATTAGGGTAAGAGATGCATAAGGGGGAGGACATGTTAGGCACCCAATTATCAACAAAAGCATGAATATTGTCGCCATTTCTAACTTCCATATTAGAATTATGCTTAATGATACTAAGACCATGACATATATTCTTCCAAACCCAAGAAGAATCCTTAATATTTATATGATGAAGAGGATGACAATTTTTGAAGTACTTGCATTTCAGAATTTTATACCAAAGATCATTTTCTGAGTGGATAAGCAACCAAGCAGTTTTAGCTAAAAGGGCAGCATTAGTAATCTTAAGATTTCTAAAACCTAATCCATCTCTCATTTTGTGAGTGCAAACTTTATCCCATCTTTTAGGGTAGAAACCACCATTTGAACTTTTTCCCCACCAGAAATCTCGTTGGGATTGCTACATTCTATGTATGAGAGTATCTGGTAGAAGAAAATAATTCATATGATCGATGGGAGAGGAATGCAAGACATTATTGACCATAACAGACCTACCGGTTTAATTCAAATGCTTTCCCTTCCACCTGGACACACCTTTTTCGAAATGATCAGCAAGAAATAAGAAGGACCCATCCTTTGATTTTTTTCAGGAAAAGTGGAATGCCTAAGTGTTTATCATTAGGATCAACTTTCTTGACATTAAAAGATCTAATAAGGGGGACACAATGATCCGGATGCACATTCTTGCTAAAGAAGCATCCCGATTTATGTAAATTTATCACTTGGCCCGAAATGAGACTAAAACATTAATGAGAGACATTAAGTTGTTAGCCTCATCATGAGTGGCTTTAGTGAATAAATGGCAATCGTCAGCAAAGAGGAGATGAGAGATACTATGGGCCTCTTTGCTGACTTTTAACCCATGAATGAGATGACACAGCTCAGCATGAATCAAGTATCGAGAAAAAGATTTCATACATAAAATAAACAAATAAGAAGATGATCACCTTGTCGAAGACCTCTACTAGGTTTATAAGGAGAACAAGGTGACCCATTAAGTAACACAAAGATACTAGTGGTGTTGATGCATTAATAAATGATCTCACACCAAGAGTCAAAAAAACCAAAACATTTGAGTATATCAATTAATAAGGACCACTCTACTCGATCAAAAGCCTTGGACATATCCAATTTAAGACCCATAATACCACATTTGTCTTGTTTTCCCCCTAGAATGTACAAATTCTTGAGTAATAATCACATTATTTTGTATATTCCTGTTCAGAACATAGGCAGGTTGAAAAGGTGATATAATTTTGCCTAAAAGTGGTCTCATTATATTCACAATATTTTAGAAATTATTTTATAACTAATATTGCATAATGATATTGGCCTAAAGTCAACAGGTGTAACATGATTGTTGACTTTAGGTATGACAGACACTAATATATGATTCATTTCTTTCATCAAATGTTTAGATTGAAAAAAACTTTTATCAATTTTGAAAACATCATTTTCCACAAGTTCCATGTTCTGTTTATAGAAACCTGGTGGAAATCCATCAGGTCCCGGAGCAGACCATTGAGCCATTTTCTTAATTGTGTCTCTAACCTCTTGTTAAGTAATGAGACTCAAAAGTTTGTCATTGCCTTCACTAGTTATAAGAATTTATGCAATTCAAAAAATTTCTATTAGGAAAAGGGTTAGACGTGGTGCCAATTGAACTAAAATGATTAACCAATAAGTCTTTAAGTTTATTCATATCCTTAGACCATTGGCCATTGTTCAATTTGAGGGAGCTGATATGAATAAAGTTCCTTCTTCTATTCGCATAAATGTGGTAGAAGTTAGCGTTTCTATCATGGCCCTTTATGTACTCAACTCTAGATTTTTTAGCATAAAATTCTTCTTGGATTTTTCGCCAATGCTCCAACTGTGTCTCAACTTGCTTGATAGCCTCAAGATTCTGAGTAGTATTAGCTTGACTATTCAGAACTTGTAGTTGAGTCCCAAGAGATCTAACTTTATGATCAATATTACTAAAATTTATAATGTTCCAGTTTTTCAGATCTGTTTTTACATTCCTAAGTCTGTTGGAAAATTGAAAAGCATGAGACCCTCTAACAGGGATAGAAAAAGCATTCTTAATCACAGAATGTGAAGAAGGATCGTTGAATCAACATTTATAGTATCTGTAAGGTCTTTTACCTTGGTGAGAATTAGTGTTGGTGACCAAGATAATTGGTAAATGATCTGAACCTATAGAGTCAGTATGAAGAAAAAAAATATGAATTTACATAATGACTCGGCCACAAACCATTTACTAGCGCCCTATCCAGTATGGCTCTAATATTGTCATCGCCAGACTGTCTATTAGACCAAGTGAAACGGGAAACCACAAAGCCTAAATTGGATAAATCAGATTTATCGAGAATTTTTTGGATGATAGGAAAATCTGCAGTAGTAGGGCTAGTGAATGTAGACCTCTCATGAGAAGTCATGGTAATATTGAGGTCACCGATAAGAACCCATGGGATATTAGCTTGTTCACCAATCTTGCTAATATAATCCCATTGTTGTAACTCCTCGCCATGGTATACAGAACCATAGAAAAAGGTTACAAGGAACTCTGGTTTACTAGGGTTGTAAGAGATTATCGCATTTATCATTTGATCAGAGTAAACCACTATTTCTAGGTTGAAACCACTCTTCCACATAAGAGATATGCCACCAGAGATACCAATGGAGAGAAATATCCAATTGTTACGGTAGTTGAATCTTCTCAAATATTGGCTCATTTTAGTGGAGTCATTTTTGGTTTTACATAAGAAAATTACATCAGGGTTTTGACTCTTAATAAGATTACTTAATGCAGTTTTAGTAGTAGGGTTGCCAAGGCCCTGACAATTCCACGACAAGATTCTCATAATAAGAGTAATAACAAATGACTAGAAGTGCAGTTAGGTAAAACCAAACAGACCCTAATAATGCACAAATATAAAGAGAAATAAAGCCACAGCAGGGATAAGCACAAAAATAAGACCCAAACATGACAACCCAAATTAACTGTTGTATCTATGCAGACAGTAAGATCAATAAAATACTAATCAACAAAACTAACAAACAAAGCTAGGTATTATGCAAAATCAATCAAATTGAGCTCAACATTACAATTTAACTGTATGCAGGTATGAAACACAAAAGGGTTATCAATTACGTTTATGAACACAACCTATGAAGGAATGTGAGAGCCAATATTAATCCAATTGATTTGATAGATAATAAAATTAAAAACACCAGCATAGAGAAAAAAACTAAGGATGTAGTAATTATCTATCAAGCAAAAAAATAAATTGATCAAACTATTGTTTAGTGGAACCCTGGGCAGAATACTGGTGTCTTCAGAAATGTCGAAATCACAATAAATTAAACAAGGGTAAACAAGCTTAATTGAATCACCAGAAAGAAATTTGCCAGAGAAATTAAAGTAGAAAACCCAGTCGAGGTAGGAAAATTGGGGGAAAAACCTAATTGTGAGAACCCTAGAAAAATTAACTAATGGAAATGAGTTTAAAAACAGATGAATACTAACCTGGTTTGCTGCATCCCCCATCATGCTTTGTGTATGATTATTCATTGCAGAAATTTCTCAATTCATCACATTCAAATTACCATCAATTATTAGGTTATCGTCTAATATGTTTCTCCCCTTTAGTTTTTCATTCATCTCTGAGGTATTTGGGTTAATGGAATTACTTCGATCTTCATAAATAGGATTACTGTGAAGAATCAAACTCTGGGTATTGTTGATCGTGGACGAATCTTCACCTCTAGCTCTCTGGTCGGTTGTCAGCCAAGCAAAATTAATTCAAGTTCTTACTTCACTAATATAGATTAGAGTATAGTAATAAGAACAAGTTCGTTCCCACAAAGACGCAGGTGATTGTTAATTACTATCGATTACTTATGTAAATAGGGGGTTTTGGTTGTGATTATAACTAAATTATACTAAAACAAATAGATTAAAACGAATATCAGAGAGAAAGAACATTGGTTAGAGAGTTCATCTTCCATCTTCCAACATGTTATCAACTAAATCATACTCAACCTTCATGCACTCTCAATATCAATAACCCTAAAGCATCCTATCGCAGACTTACTCCGGCAAAACTCCTATTATCATCAAAGGCGCAAGAGCCACTCTTTGAATCCTTTTCAACGAATAACTTGGCGCAAGAGCCACTCAAGTTTAACCCAATGAAAGCAATGGTCTTTGTGAGTTGAGGTTATTCTAAGCAATCCGGCGCAAGAGCCACACGGATTTAATTTAGGTCACGCTTCTACACATAATTGCATGGTAGCATCCCGTTATTAACAACTATGTTATGCTACTTGTAACAAGGATCTTTCGACAATTCTGGATCTCAAACCCTAGTTTAGTTATAGATGTCAATGCATGCTCATCTAATTTTACGACTTAAACAAACAAGCAATCCATCATATAAGGCGTTATAAACGGTAGAACATAAGTGATATTGAAGAGATTATGAACATATGAGAATGAATACTTCAATTAATAAACATGTTTTCCAACTTAGGACTACATCTCTAACCAATAAGAAAGGTTTAGTTCATCATGGGTTTTTCAAAATCCAACGAGATTGTGAGGCCATAATTGGCAACCCACCATATCGGTGGTTACCCGGAAGATCGTTTTGGAAACGGTGGCATGACATTGGGACTGATCATCCCTCACCCGTTTAAAACGGTGTGTGTTGTCAGGTCGGCTAGCATCCCACCACCTCGGTGGCTACCCGGAAGACTGTTTTGGAAACAATGGCCGGTATCCGACGAACCCTGACAATGAGATGACCCTTAAAACGAGGCTTTTGTTCAGCAGAATCCCAGTATCAGAACTTTATGTTCGCTTGGAGATGATTGTCACCTGCACCAGGTGGCTCATATCATTTGGTTGGTTATATAAATATCAACAATGATATCTAAAACGACAGAGCTTTGACAAATTCGATGACCCTCGACGTCAGTATTGTGCTTGTCTGCTTATAAAGCAGTTCTAATGAACAGTTGCTTTGAAAGACAGATTTAGCGAAGCTGGTAATCGACTTGATAATTTGATAAACATTTGCTTGGTAAAAATCGAATTGGTCCGAAAAATTTAAAAGTACGGTTTCTCGAGTGGCGTATTGGGAAGTTGGAGCTGGCCTAATGGACCGAAACCCGACCCATTGGAAGCAAAAAATTTCTGGTCCGTCACAAGTAACGTCTTCAGTCTTCAACTGTTGATGATGAACTCTTGAACTTCGTAGAAACTTGAAAATTTGTAACTCTTTTCCTCAATTTCTTGTTGTTTGAAACTTCTTTATAGATTTCTTGTTCTCCACGGCCTTATTGGTTGAATACAAAAAACAAAAATAAACTAAAGCAATGATAAACATTTTTTTTAATGAAGACTTCAAAATATAAACTGAAAAATAAATAAAATGATGAAACTACTACGGCCGTGGGATAAAGACTTTACCACTTGATTTTTCATAACTTGTATTGCCTCGATATCATGAACTTCACTAACTCACATCTTTTGATTTCTTTGGCTTTTGTACATAAGTCTTCAACATGTATATATAATTCTGCTAATTGTATTGTTGCTTTACTTGAATATGAAATTTTCTCTTTCTTGAACGGTTGCTTGTAAACCTTGACTGTCTTCAACTTTCCTTCAAATTTTTGATGTTCCGCTTGTTGATGATGATATGTTTCTATGGACCTGTTGTTGTCGAGAGAATGGTGCCAACTGCAAACAAGACTACAAGATAAAGTTAGCAATTCAGATGGCACCCTCATGATTGAAAAAATAGCACTCAAGAGACCAAAAAGTAGTGCTGAAATTGGTTCCAGGTTAGGTAGCTCATCATTCTACCCGGAATTTCCGCAGATAAAACACTCTAAACGGATAATTTAGACAGGTACAAAGAATTGCAGGTCTGGTTCCTCACTCATGGGTATTGAATGATCAACTCTTCTAATACTGTATTCTTTACCAGCGGTTTAAGTCCATTTTTGTCAGCTCTAGCCTCTCAACAATTAAGCACTCTGAATATAGTTCGCTAATACTTCTAAGTTCAGTTAAACGTAGCTAGAAGCATACTAAGTGACTCTAAAATCTCTAAAAGTTGAAGGTTTTCATGCAAATATATGCAAAAGTTTTAAAATTTTACCTACAAGAGCAAATACTAAAAATTCTATATGCTTAATTACTCCCCCACACTTAAACTTTACATTGTCCTCAATGTAAATTGATTCCTCCAATTTAAAATCAAAATGGGAACTCCTAACATGATAGAAAATAAAAATAAAAAAAGAAGAAGATAAAGATAGAAATACAAAACCAATGGGTTGCCTCCCATTTAGCGCTTAGTTTAACGTCTTCAGCCCGACTTGGCATTCTTTGCTACTCTTCCAGAGGGAGTGCATCTACTGAATTGATCTCAACCATCTCAGGTTCAAACGGTTCATAACAGGGCTCCAAGCGATGCCCATTCACTTTAAGCTCCTTACCTGTTAAAAAGCTACAAATTTCCATATCATGAAAAGCCTTTGTTTTCTCCTTGTAGATTCGTGAACTTTTATATGCATCATTACGAATCTCTTCTAGTTCACTCAATTGAAGCTTCCTTTGTTTACCAGCCCCATCCGTCTCCATGTTGCATTGTTGAATAACCCAAAAATCCTTATGCTCGATTTCAACAGGAAGATGACAAGGTTTACCGTATACAAGTCTATATGGGGACATCCCAATAGGAGTCTTGTATGATGTTCGGTATGCCCATAATGCATCATTGAGACGTAAACTGCAATCCTTCATTGATGGATTCACTGTTTTCTCTAGGATGGACTTCACCTCTCGATTAGAGACTTCTTCTTTCCGTTTATCTGTAGATGATATGCTGTAGCAATCTTGTGAGATATGTTATACTTTCTCAACAAAATCTGTAAGAACTTGTTTTGAAAGTGTGATCCCCCATCGCTGATTATGGCTCTTGGAGTTCCAAACCTTGCAAAAATATATTCTTTAACAAAATTTGTAACCACTTTAGAATCATTATTAGAGGTGGCTTTAGCTTCCACCCATTTCGATACATAATCAACAGCGAGTAAGATGTAAAATTTACTAAAAGAATTAACAAAAGAACCCATACATCAAAAATTTCAGCGAAGAGAATAAACTTATGTGGCATTTGATTTCGAGCACCTAGATTGCCCGTTCTTTGACATCTATCACAAGTTGTAAAAAATACATACTGATCTTTAAATAAAGTGGGCCAATAGAACCCACTTTCAAGTACTTTCAAAGCAGTTCTCTTTGCCCCAAAGTGTCCTCCACAAGCGTATGAATGGAAGAAATACAAGATAGAGTTGTATTCAGATTCAGGTACGCACCTTCGCATAATTTGGTCTGAACAATGTTTCCATAGGTATGGATCATCCCATATATATTGATTCGCTATCTTTTTAAGTTTGTCCCTCTCAACACGAGACAAATTTTTTGGGATTTGTTTAGACACTAAATAATTCACAATATCCGTATACCATGGTTCTGAAACTGCAATTAAGAAGAGTTTCTCATCTGGAAAGCTTTCATATAATTGAATAGCTTCTTCGTCTACAGTAAGACGACTCAAGTGATCCGCAACGGTATTCTCAATTCCTTTCTTGTCTTTAATTTCGAGATCAAACTTTTGTAGGAGTAGTATCCATCGAATGAGCCTTAGTTTTGCCTCCTTCTTCGTAAGTAAGTACCTAAGTGTTGCATGATCAGAAAACACAACAACTTTCATACCAAGTGATATGGGCATAATTTATACATATTTACCGCTTAATTTATATTTGCTCGTGCTTGAATTTTTACTAATAATATATTTTTATTGTTTTATTAGGTGGTATTCGTAAAATCCAAAGTTGCGAATAAATATGGCTAAACATGCTAATTACCAATGGAATTCACCTGCTTATCTATTTGGACCGTAACTATGCGTCTGTCCAATTATATTTGGATGGAGGGTTTGTGACTGTGGCAAGTAGTAGACGTGGCAATAGGTGCGAAGGTGGATTTTCTTTGAGTTATGTTCGGTCAGAAAAATAAAAGACTGACGAACTAAAAATAAAACAAAGAAAAAGTAAAAAAAAAAAGAACAAAAGAAGTGAAAGAAGGGACAGACTCTAACCGAGTAAACAAGAAAGCCTGACAAAGAATGGAAAAGAAAAGGCAGACCAAGCCTGACAACGCGAGAAGTGAAAGAAAAGAGAAGTTGTTGTGCTGTTAGTGACGTCACAAAATAGTGCAAAAAAGAGGTGGCTACTGCTCTTGTGCGGGGAGTTGGTGGTTGGATGGAAGAGAATAATAGTACTCACGTGGGAGAGAAAGTATAAAGATGAGAGAGACGTATCAGATTTCTCTTGGGGGGGCGACGTGAGAGAGAGGTGAGAGGTCAAAAAGACGCGGTCAGAGAGAAAAGAAGTTAGCACGTGGGTGAAAAAGTGTGTGGAAGAAGACAAAAGGGTGTACAAAAAGAGTATACAAGGGAAAGTGATTGACTTTCTTTTAGGTTTTTGATGGAACAGATTGATTGGGGAGAGAGGGTTGGAAAAAGAGAGACGGATGGGGGAGACAGCTGGAGAGAGAGGGATGTGGGAGTGAGAGGACTGATTGGAGGGAAGGGGGGCTACCGTACATGGAGAGATTGATGGAGACGTGAGAGGGAGAGAAGGCTGGGGAGAGAGAGGTGGGAAGAAAGGTTGGAAACAGAGGAGGGTAGACATAGAGAGTATCTAGAGGTGATTGGAGGCGGAAAGTGATTGAGGGAGAAAGAATACCTAGGGGTTAGAAGCATGGAAGAGAAAGGACAGTGGAGAGAGGAAGTAAGGTGAGAGAGATATGTGAAAGGAAAAGGACGGTTGATTGAGGGAGAGAGGAGACAGAGGAGAGAAAGAAAAATACTGGGTAGACAAAGAGAATTGACGGTTGTTGGTGAGACGCGGAACTGTAAACCAGACAGTCAGTGGAGAAAGAAGAAGACACCATTGTTTTTGGGTTTAATCTTTTCCTCTCTATTTTGTCTTAATTATTTATATGAGTTTTAAGAAACCCATCTTCATGTTTTACTAAATTTTATGACTAGGGTTATAGGTAGAAACCAATTTTGATTATAGAAAACTCATAAATAAATGGTTTAAATGTTTAGTAATTTATCTTCATTGTTTGCTTGATTAATTATTGCATAAATAGTGGAATTTGATCATATATGCTTTTTGTTTGATATGTCGTGTTAGGATTAGATTCTTTGACGGTGTATGCTCACAAATTGATATTTGATTATTTGAAACTATATATTTGTTAGATAGCTCTACTGATTTTTATGCTTTGAAATTGATATTTTATGCTTAGTAACATTTGATGGGATATACTTTTCGATTGATAAGCAATTCTTTATAAATGTTAACTTGGAAGCGAAGAAAATTACAGTGGTGAAACGATAATTTTGGAGATTAGTTTTGAGTTATATATATCAAATTGGTGAAAACCGAAAACCCTAATGCCCTCTCTACTTGATCACCTTGTATATTTTAGCTAGTTTATTATATTATCTTCCCGTCCATTAGAATTTCTGAAAAAAAATAAAAAATATTATTTCTGATTAGTTTAATTGAGATATTGATTGTAGTATTTGCCCGCTCCCTGTGGGTTCGACTCGTATTTATCGTTGTCTACTAGTTAGAAGTCGTGCGATTGCGGTTATTATATATAGGCTTCTCAGCATGTCAATTTTTGGCGCCGCTGCCGGGGAACGGTTGTGAAATATTGTAATTGTTATTTTTGATTTTCTAATCGTAGTTTAGGTTTTATTTATTTATTATTTTTTACAATAATTTTTTTTTTTAGGATTTCTTTTTCCTTTTTACTTGTTTTTTGTTTTAGTATTTCTTTTCAGGTACTTTTCTGATGATAATGACTCATTCTCATGAGACGTCATCTAAGATGATACTTCGAGAATATATGAATCGGTCAAGGAATAAGGAAGTTCTTGCTTCATCTATGATAGGTGAAGAATCACCTCTAATGATATATGAGAAGTATTATAAACACAGACCGCCTAGTTTGGAACAAAGATTGAGAGTTCTGGAATGCCAGAGATTATTTGTTGATGATGATCAGTCTTGTATGACTCTCTATTCTATGCAGAATATATAGATGACCCTGTGGATGATTGTGTAGATGATTTGCCTAATTCCATAGATGAATCTATCTCACAAGATCATCCACCCGACTTAGAGGTTGTTTCTAGACCCCTAGACTTCCAAAAGTTATCTAATTTAGGGTTAGAATTGTGTGCTTCTCAAGTTTTGATGGATCACTTTGCATCCAAATACCCAGAGGACTTGCCTGTTCCTGACATTGTGCACGAACCAATTGATATTTCCCCAATCCCAATATTATCCCCATATTTTGTTCTTTACGCCCTTCCAAGTGTAGTAAAAACTTGGTTTGGGGGTAATCCCTTATTTTTGATAGTTTCAGTGTCTCCATGTTGCCCTAATATAAGTGTGAAATTGTCATTTGTATATATTGTATTTTGGGTTGATCCCCAAATTTTCAGGCTGTTAGTGTATGGGGATCCTTTCTGTACATATCCAGTAGGTAGATTCTTATTTTCTTGTTTTTATTTTCTTTTTAGACTTTTTGTTTTTATTTTTATTTTATTTGCAGTGTTCTTTGTTATTACTATCGTTTGATATGTGTTATAGAGAATACTGCTTTTCTTGCGTCAATCAGGTAAGACGTTCCAATCCGTTCTCTTTGATTTACATTTGTTTCTCTTATTTATATTTATATTGCATGCTATTCTAGGTTGCACGGTTTGAAACATTGAGGACAATGTTAGATTTAGGTTTGGGGTAGAGTTTCAGAAAATTGATGTCAAGAAGAAACTCCAAAATTTAGAAACTTGTGAATTATTCAGGACGACACTAATCATTCTAAGTAGATGGAAACATAGCTTTTATCTATAGGAATTGGTGTGCCTAGCTAAATGGTCTATTCATATCTGGATTCACTCAGGTGTTTGAAATAACATGATAATAATTGAACACGCATATCTCGGAATCATCATAACCATATCACTTTCTTTTTTTTATTTTTGCAATTTTATGTTTCTCTAAGTGATTTGGCGGGGACCTAGTATTGCCATAAGGTCGTAGCTCAGATGTCTTAGATTTTTAACTTTGAATAAAAAAATAAAAAAATTTGACACTTTGATAGCAATATGTGTGTGTTCTCCCTGTCTCCGTCGCCTAAGCAAGTGTGGAATGCAGGTACCATGGAAACTATCATATAATCTGCTGAATAGGAGCATGCGCTTAGATTCAAAGGATCTAATCATATAGTCGTTAAAAATAATAATTATATATACAAATTATAATAATAAAAATAGGAGCATCCGAGCCGGACTTTATACTAATATTTTTGGAAACACCGCTCACCTTAGTCAACATATGCACCATTCATTACTTCCATTTCCATTTTCTAATCTACCCTTATATTTGAATTTGATTGATTCCGAGCAATGTGAATGTTGACAATTTTTATCCAGTTTTGGATGTTCAATGATTATTTTAATAGAGTTTGCATTCTTATATGAATGTTAGTACGCTGAGTGCAAACTCGTGTACAACAATTGGATTCATACAGGGTAATGATTCTTATAGCCGAAAATTTTTATAACCAACTAAATATCTTGTTTAATGTATACCCTCAATTGTTCATAGGCTAAAATTTGGAGTATAGGTTTTGTGGGTATACCTCTTGTAAACCCTCACGAGATAAACTCGTCCGTTAATGCCACTTAGGGGTTTAAAGGCTTATTACATATGCTAAATGTAGTCGCGATTCCTGCGAAAGTGAGTTAGGATTTTATCTTATTTTCTAGATTAGTTTTGCTCGAGGACTAGGAAAATATAGGTTTGGATGTATTTGATAAAAAGTTAATTCATACATTTTTACCGCTTAATTTATATTTGCTAGTACTTACTTTTTGTGTTAATATTATTATTTTTATGTTTTTATAAGTGATATGCATAAAACCCGAACTGTTGATGAAACACGGCTAAACGGATAAAATTGTATTGTATGGCCGACTGCATTGGAATGTGAATTTGGGTGTCGAGACCTTCCTTTAATGTCTGGTCGGTAGCTTTGAAGTGAGAGAAGAAGTAGGGGACAAGTGTAGGCTGGAAAGATGAGAGGGTTGGCTGTTGGCTGTTAGTATGGTCAAGAAAGTTGGAGTTTGGACTGGAGAGAACAAAAAGATAACAAAGAAAGAAGTTGTCAGACTTCTTATTGAGGCTGGTGGTGAGTCGGGTTCCTTTTGAGGCTGTGGTTGGACGGATTAATAAGAAGAGAGAAGTTGTAGGCTATTGGGTCATAGCTAGGTGTGGAGGATAGGAAAGAAGAGAGAAGTGGGGACCAAGCGTTGGGGCGTGAAAGAAGAATGTGATAGCCTTTCTTCTGGCGACTTCAAAGCACATGGCAGAGAGTGGTTGGTGAAGTTTTATGGTGGCTGAGCACACGTTGAAAAATGGAGTTTTACAACAGACATAATGACGGCATCATGTGATATTCTTTTGATTTTGAAGGACGAGAAAATAAAAGAAGAAAAGGGAACCGAGGAAAAGAGGGAGGCCGGTAGGTTGGATGGGAGAGGAGATAGGTGAGAGAGAAGGGGAGAGATTGATGGAGACGTGAGAGGGAGAAAAGGTTGGGGAGAGAGGAGACAAAGGAGAGAGGGGAGAGAAAACAAGAAAATAAGGGAGCACGTGAAGGGGGGAGATAAGGTTGATAGACTAGGGAAAGAGAGGCATAGGCTATTCTTTTGGGGAGAAAGGAAGTGTGATTGACGGCTGGTGATTGGAGGGTGGAGCGGCTGTAAAGAAAGAAGAGTGAGGTGACGTTTTGGTAGGCTGGAAAGAAGGTGGAAGAGGTAGGCGTAGGCTGAAAAAAAAAGGAATTGACGGCGGGGGAGACAAAGGCTGACAAAGACAAAGGTTGGAGGCTTGGTTGGATTTTTGGATCTCTCTTTTGGGTGTTTTTCTGGAAGTGACGACTGGGAAGAGACAGACATAGAAGTGGAAGAGTTATTCTGTTTTGAACTGTTTTTGTACGAAAAACGAAGAAGAAACAGTTGCTCCGTTACGGTTTAATCTCAACTTTTCTAAATTTATTTTTATGGGTTTTAAGAAATC
Source organism: Papaver californicum (assembly GCA_023531435.1). Taxonomy (NCBI): domain Eukaryota; kingdom Viridiplantae; phylum Streptophyta; class Magnoliopsida; order Ranunculales; family Papaveraceae; genus Papaver; species Papaver californicum. Next base: position 660,489 of record JAJJMC010021118.1, on the reverse strand, counting down.
CATCTCCATGGTTTGCTAAATTGCTTGTTAGGGTTTAGATAAAAGCCAATTTAATTGTATAGACTCTATAATGATATTTCTAATGATAATTTGATTGATTAGTGATTTTACTTCATATAGCTTGGTATTTAATCGTTCATGTGATTTTCTTGATTATTTATGCTTTTCAATTGATATTGCGTGCTTTGGTTAAGTTCTTTGACGTGATATGCTTTAGGATTGATATGTAATGCTTTAGAATCACTACCTATGAAGCGAAGGAAATCACAACGGAGAAACAATATTTAAGAATTTAACATACCATCTTCCGAGACATGAGATTAATTTTGATATTTGTCTCGAGTAATACAAAGAATCTATTTCAGAGATTAGTAGAGTTTTATATGATTGAATTGGTGGAAACCAAAAACCCTAGTATCCCACTCCTCACTTTGTTTATTATTAGGATTAATTATTATTTTATTTTGTTTCGAATTTCTGAAAAATTCAAAAGATATTATTTCTGATTAGTTTAATTGAGATATTGATTGCAGTATTTGCCCACTCCCTGTGGGTTCGACCCGTACTTGCCGTTGTCTACTAGTTAGACGTGTGCGATTGCGGTATTTATAAATAGGGTATTCCAAAATCCTATCACCAAGTAAATAAGAACGAAATTTCTCCAATGCAAAAATGATTGCTAACAACTCCTTTTCCGTGGTCGTGTAGTTTTGTTGGGCCTCATTCAACTTTCTGGAAGCATAATAAATGGCATGAGGTAGTTTCCCAGTACGCTGGCCTAAAACTGCACTGATCGCATAGTTAGTGGCATCACACATTATCCAAATGGGCTCGCTCCAATCCGGTGGTTTAATACTAGGGTTTGTTATCAAAAGTTCTTTCAAACGATTGAATGCCGTCAAACACTTCTCATCAAAGTTAAAAACCACGTCCTTTTGTAATAAATGGCATAATGGTGATGCAACCTTGGAAAAATATTTGATAAATCGGCGATAAAACCCTGCATGACCAAGAAAAGCACGAATCTCCCTCTCCGTAGTGGAAGGGGTAAAAGCAGGAATAAGATCAATCTTAGCTTTATCAACTTCCAATCCTTTAGAAGATATAATATGGCCTAAAACAATGCCATGAGTTACCATAAAATGGCACTTCTCCCAATTTAGCACAAGATTAGTTTCATCACATCGTTTAAGAATCAATGTAAGGTTATCCAAGCACAAGTCAAATGAATCACCATACACACTGAAATCATCCATAAAAACTTCGATAATGTTTTCAACATAATCTGCAAAGATACTTACCATACACCTTTGGAAGGTAGCGGGTGCGTCACACAAACCAAAAGGCATCCTTCTGTATGCAGATCTTCCAAAAAGACAAGTAAAAGTGGTCTTCACTTGATCCTCAGGTGCTATAGCAATCTGATTGTAACCTGAATAACCATCAACAAAACAGGAATACGAGTGTCCTGACAATCTTTCCAACATTTGATCCATAAAAGGTAAAGGAGAGTGATCTTTTCTAGTGGTTGCATTAAGCTTTCGATAATAAATACAAACTCTCCAACCGGTTTGCACTCGAGTTGGGACAAGTTCATTGTCTTTATTCTGCACTCTTGTACGCCTGACTTCTTTGGTACAACTTGTACCGGGCTCACCCACTTGCTATCAGAAATGTGGTAGATAACTCCCACATCTAATAACTTAAGTATCTCTTTCTTTACTACTTCCATCATTAGAGGATTCAAACAACGTTGAGCTTCCCTTGTAGGCTTTGTTCCCTCCTCAAGTAGTATTTTATGCATACACGTAGAAGGTATTATTCCCTTGATATCAACAATTGTCCATCCTATAGCCGTTTTATACTCCTTCAACACCCGAAGAAGTCTTTGTTCCTGTAATTCAGTTAGTTATTTAGAAACTATTATCGACAACTCCTCATTATCACCCAAATAACTGTATTTAAGGTAATCAGGAAGAAGCTTAAGTTCTAGTTTAGGAGCCTGCAAGACAGATGGCAACAATTTTTCATTAGTGCATGGTAAAGAGATAAATGAAATATCATGAGTTGGTTGGCATTGTTGCAACAAATTGAGTTCACCAATATCTTCTTCAAATTCATCCCCTAATTTAAGTTCGGTTCTTGGATCCGTAAGATCTTTAAAACCCACACTCTTCGTGATAATAGTCTCCAGTGGATCATTACTCCCCAAATTAATAATCTGTTGAGCTAAAGAGTCAATAACATCAATGGAGAAACAAGAATGGACATCACTAGGATATCGCATCGCCTCATAAATGTTGAAAAGTATTCCCATCAAATTCCATTGTCAATGTCCCACTATAAACGTCAAATTTTATTCTCGCCGTTCCCATGAATGGACGTCCCAGTAGCAACGGTATAGACGAATCAGTTGATCCATCTGTCATCTCCAGTACACAAAAATCTGCTGGAAAGACTAGCTGATTAACCCGCACAAGCACATCTTCAACAATACCTCTAGGGTATACATTAGAACTGTCAGCTAATTGTAAAACAATTCCAGTTTCTTTTAAAGGTCCTAAATTAAGAGATTCATATATAGATGCAGGCATAACATTTACTGATGCTCCTAAATCAAGCATAGCCTTATTAAACGTTGTGTTACCAATAACAATAGGAATATCAAAACTACCGGGATCCTTACATTTGAGTGGGAGTTTCTTTTGCAAGATAGCCGAAGCATTCTCCCCCACTCTTATTACCTCATTACTGGTTAATATTTGCTTATTGGTGCTCAAGTCCTTCAGAAATATTTGGGGACTTGTTTAATCGCATCTATGAGTGGAATATTCACATGAATCTTCTTGAAAATGTCTAAGATATCCTTATCTTGTTCCGCCTTTTTCGAGTTAGCAAACCTGCGAGGAAAAGATAAAGGAGGAACATAAGTAGAAACAGGAGGTTTAGAGTTTTCTTTAGGTACCTCATCGGTTTGGGCAGAGTCATTAATCTTTTTCTCCAAAACCGGCCCCTTAGGGTCTTTGTTTTTCTCAGCTTCCTCTGGTTGCACAGTTTGTGTACCACTTCTCAATGTCACGACGTTGACATTTTCTCTTGGATTGATAGGTTGAGAAGGTAGTTTCCCATTATTTTGTGTCTCCAGATGATTCAGTCTACCGACCATCGTGCTCATCTGAGTTTGTAGCTCTTTTATCGCACTATCAGTTGTCTGCTGATTTTTCTGCATCAACATCGTCATATTCTTCATCATGGAGAGCATCTTCGATGATTCTGAGTTTTGAGCTTGTTATGGAGGTTGTACTTGCTGTTGTAACCCATTTGGATGATTGAAAACCGGCCCTGGAGCTGCAGCTTGCTTGTTCGCATAACTGAAATTTGGATGATCTCTCCACCCTGGATTATAAGTGTTAGAATAAGGATCATACCGTTGTCTCTGCTGATTTGGGAATACTGCATTCACATGTTTGACTTCTTCTTCACAGGAGGGGATGATCACTGCTGCCACTTGTTGTATCATCTTCTCCATATTACCAATTATATGCTCTAAATGCGGTGAAGAAGTAACCTCATTAACCCTCCTGACGAGTGGTTCTGACCCACGACTTAAGAATTGTTGAGAATTTGTTGCCATGTTCTCAGTTAACTCTCTAGCTTGAGCTACTGTTTTGTTTATTAATGCACCACCACCTGCAGAAGTACTGGATGATCAATAAATCACTGAATTGATGATGTGGGCAGCTAGCCACCAATCTCTTGTAATGTTCCCAGCATTTATACAATGTCTCTCCTGCCATCTTCTTAATGCCAAAAATCTCTTTACGAATCTGAGTCGCCTTTGATGCAAGAAAGTATCTTTCTAAAAAGAGTTTCTTCAGGCCATTCTAAGTTATGACACTACCAGAAGGTAAATAGTATAACCATTCCTTAGAAGTATCCATCAGGAAGAATGAAAAGATCGTAACATGACTCCATCAACATCAGTCTCTGCTGGTAGCATGGCCATGACTATGTTATGGAAATCCATCAAATGTTTATTCGGATCTTTATTAGTCATTCCATGAGACTTTGGGAGTTCTCGAATCAACCCTGGCTTGATCTCGAATGTAAATCTCGTCTGAATACACCATTGTTGGGTATCTAACTTATGAAAAGCTAAGTCTTTGAATGTACGATTTGTATCACCCATTGTTGTTCTTCCTCTACGTCTGAATCTGCGAATTCACTTGACGATATACTTGGAGGAAGTGGAGTGTTCACTGCTCGAACTAAATCTTTTAGTAAAGTGCCTGATCGAAGTCGTATACCAATGGGACTTGGTCTACCCTCTCTAAGCATTCATGAAAGAAATGGTACCTGAAAAACAATTCTTGAAACTAAGTTTAAAAGCTAGATATAAGAAATCAGAAACAAAATAACAATCTTGTATGCCTCCCTGGCAGCGGCGCCAAAATTTGGTCGGTTGTCAGCCAAGCAAAATTAATTTAAGTTCTTACTTCACTAATATAGGTTAGAGTATAGTAATAAGAACAAGTTCGTTCCCACAAAGACGCAGGTGATTGTTAATTACTTTCGATTACTTATGTAAACAGGGGGTTTTGGTTGTGATTATAACTAAATTTTACTAAAACAAATAGATTAAAACGAATATCAGAGAGAAAGAACATTGGTTAGAGAGTTCATATTCCATCTTCCAACATGTTATCAACTAAATCATACTCAACCTTCATGCACTCTCAATATCAATAACCCTAAAGCATCCTATCGCAGGCTTACTCCGGCAAAACTCCTATTATCATCAAAGGCGCAAGAGCCACTCTTTGAATCCTTTTCAACGAATAACTTGGCGCAAGAGCCACTCAAATTTAACCCAATGAAAGCAATGGTCTTTGTAAGTTGAGGTTATTCTAAGCAATCCGGCGCAAGAGACACACGGATTTAACCTAGGTCACGCTTCTACACATAATTGTATGGTAACATCCCGTCATTAACAACTATGTTATGCTACTTATAACAAGGATCTTTCGTTAATTCCGGATCTCAAACCCTAGTTTAGTTATAGATGTCAATGCATGCTCATCTAATTTGCGACTTAAACAAACAAGCAATCCATCATATAAGGCGTTATAAACGGTAGAACATAAGCGATATTGAAGAGATTATAAACATATGAGAATGAATACTTCAATCAATAAACATGTTTTCCAACTTAGGACTACATCTCTAACCAATAAGAAAGGATTAGTTCATCAAGGTTTTCAAAATCCATGGAAAATAATCAAGAAAGCAAGTAAAGCAAATCCTAGAAATCGTGATGTTCAATCGCAACTCCAAGCCCTAGTTTCTTGTTCTCCTTGTGTTTTCAAATGTAAAAGAAGTACCTCCTTAGGGTTATGAAAGTCTTCTTATATAGTCTTCATCATATCTAGGTGTTAGAGTCCTAACGGGACCATGATACCTTGATTTAGAAGTCAAAAACGTGTCTTAGAAGTGGCTCCCGTCGAGTCATAATCGGTAGTCACGACACCCTCCTTATCTACCGATTGTAAGAGCTCAAAATATGACTTTTCTTGTGTCCAAAACTTGTCATAATCGGTAGATAACTTTCCATAATCGGTAGACTCGATTTCCATGTTATCTACCGATTGTTGGAGATCAAAATCGAAGTTTTTCTGTACCCGAAACTGCCTATAATCGGTAGATAGATTTCCCTGTTATCTCCCGATTATTTTGCTGAGTGTTTCCCTATTTTGTTTCAGATGTTTTGCTCATAACTTCCTCATCCTGGATTTGAATGAGTTGATTTTGGTATTTGTCCCTTCTCCATTGGCAGAACTTAACTTCCTTGTTCATTTCGTGTCGTAATGAACTCCTTTCTTCTTCTTTGGTTGAATACACTTCAAAACTTCTAAAAAACTCATAAACAAATAAAATCAAAGCATAATGATATGAAAAATAACAAGAAATCAATGAATTAGAGTATCCAAATAATACAAATAATGCACCTATCACTCTCTTCTTTCTTTTTCCATTCAACTCAGACTCACCTTCTCTCGGGTCGTGAGTGTTATCTGTGGAGATAAAGTTCCGGGTGTTATGGGCACCCTTTTTTTCTGTTTCAAGGACAACCAACATAGCTTGGCCTTCTGGGGATTCAACTAGTAGCTCACGACCTTCATCAGTTGTGAATAGCTATATATAGAACTCGGCAGGGTTCATGGCAACTTTCTTAAGTTCCTTAGCATAGGCTGCACACTTGGATTCATCATGATCAATCGCATAACATTCATTGCAAATCTTGTGAGGTTGTAGCTCAAAGTGATATCGCAACTATACTTCTTCATTAGCCACATATAGAAACCATCCATCTCTTTTGAGTGGTTTATCCAAATCCACCTCAACATATGCTTTGATGGTTTTACCGTTTATAGGTCTGCAATTATGAAAATCAACTTTAATTTTAACTCCAATATCTTTGCAAATGTCATCTACAATCTTCCTATTGAGATGTTCAAGGTGTTGGAATCTCAACTTAACCTACCATTTTGACTGAAAAACTTGTGGTATGACACATGCAGGTTTGTTTAATGATTTTGAAGTGCCTGCAGATGGCCATCAATGGACCAAGGGACCTTTTCTAAGATTTCCTTTCGCGCCTTAGCAACTTGAGTATTACCAGATTGAGGCTTGGAGACATAAATATTGAAAACCATTGATTTGATTTCAATTTTCCCATATTTTCTCCACATTCTATTGATTCCTTCTTTAAGAACTTTGTAGTCGATAGGTTCAATGGAGAAGATTTTTCCTAACAGGATATTTGACCATTCCTCCGCAGCTTTATTAACGTTTTCAGCTGCAGAAATTATACTTCTTAGGGGTCTAGAGAAATTGGAGTTGATACTAGCAGATTGCATCCTGGATATGATATTTTCTAGGTTATCATAGGAGGTAGAGGCCATTAGGTTGTGAAAAAACATAGAATAATAACTTTTGCGAGTATATATTTACTCGAACTGATGACTTCCACCACGTTAAGGTGACACTCTACCGCTGAGTTATATTCCTTCCCTGCTCGTTGCAGCTTCTGATGAAATTTGGGTAACGTATAGGGTGCATACCAAAAATATAGTAGCAAACTCTATTATTATGCTTTAGCGAATATTTTGAGAGTAAAGGTTGCAAAATTTTCGGTGCAAATATTATGGTGGCCTTTTCAGTTTCAAAAAACTGGTGAATCTGAAAAAAGTTACAGGTATAATTTCAGGATTGAGACTTTCCAAGTTTCTGGAAATGGTAACTGAAAAAATGTTCAAGCTGAATCATGGTGAAACTAAAGCAGGGAAGAAGATACCACTAAAGAGAGAGAATAAAACGACTTCTAGATTAACTGATAACCACAAAGGAATGATGGTATAATATGCACAAATGTTGAATGATAACACAACTTTCGAAGATGGATCACAGACCTTGACTACAATTTAACTTCACCACAACTGGTTTTACCCAACACTGGGTCATATAATCTTTGAGTTATAATGGGGAATACTGGAACATGAGACTGTTAGTTATTCATTAGAAAGAAACAAGCAAACAAAATTAGATAGAAGGAGAGAGTTTAAGACCAAAAATTACAAAACAGATTAATTCAACAATTAATCTTTAAATTAAATCATACTCCCTCCGTTTCAGGAAAAAAGTTACTATCACTTTTTTAATTTGGCTTATTTTTAGGGTAAAATGAAAAAGTGATAGTAACTCTTTTCCTGAAACGGAGGTTGTACTAATCAATCTACGAGGAATAACAATAAGTTATATTATTAATCGAAAAGTTTTTGATACCCCTCTACTTAGTTTCAGAATAAGATAGATTGATGACAAGTATTCCTGGGAATGGTTGATCGTCGGAAAGTATGATTCCAGCTTGCAGCAATTTGTTTTGGAAGTTCAGTACTACGAGTGCAGTTCAAAAACAATATAGTAGGGATGTTAAAGGGTATCCATTACCGGATCCGGTGGTTTTGAGTCCGGTTCTGGGTCTTAAAATTGGATCTTTCTGCAGTCTGAACGGAAAAAGAGGTCTCGCTCTTTCTTTCCTTTGTCACTCAAGTGTACGGCATCTGCCGTTTTTAGGCCCCTTCTTCCCTGAAAGAGTACGGACGACCACGGTCCCAACCTTACCAGCACCGGAGGTTTACTAATCAATGAAAGCCCTACTTTTTATGATGACCTGGTCGCGAGAGTACGATACATTGGTGTAAAAGATTGAGTGGTAGCTATCAAAGAGATGCTGAAGGGTCAGAGCGAATAAAGTTGTTGTTGCGACCACTCTCAAGAAAGGCTCTTCAATCTTTTGAACAAATCGAGACCAAAATGGGAAAAAGAGAGACGAAGAGAAAGGAATAACCAATCGATGAAGGAACATGAAACTCTCTGTATTTTGCTAGCATACTTTACTCCTTCTTTGGCTGAATCCGGACTATGCTTTGCTGAGTTCGAGTCAGACAGCTATTCCGTTCCGTCTTTGATTCGTTTTCTTGCTCCTCTTTAGAGCGCAGTAGAACCTGCTTGAATGGATTTCTTGCTTCATGGGCGTCATTTAGTCACAACATCATGGGGGTGCAATCTCCCTCACTTTCCCCCCTTTCTTCCGTTTCGGCGGTTTCTTTTAGTTTCTTAGTGACAATAGGCGACGGTATTCTGCCTAAATAGTAGACACAGGTGATAAGAAGAGATTCTTTCCCGATCAGAATAGTGGAATGGAAGGGACTACAAGAAAGATAGACTCCTTTTCAAATCGCCCCGCGAAGACAGACGTTCAGAAAGGTTCTCGAGACTCTCAATCGCTCCCTTAATTCACCATTTCGAGCCTTATACAGAAGGTTTTTCCGTACCAGCTCCTTCTACCTATACCGCAGTTGAAGCACCTAAAGGAGAATTTGGTGTCTTTCTGGTCAGTAATGGAAGCAATCGTCCCTACCGTTGTAAGATTTTATTTGCTGCAGTCTTCTTGCTCATGATATTGACTGCCTTCATAGGCTACGTACTGCCTTGGGGACAGATGAGCTTCTGGGGAGCTACTGTCATCACAAACTTGGCTAGTTCCATGGGAGAAAGAATGATTCCCTCCAGACAGAAAGAGAGGCCTGCCTGTACGAGTAGTGAAGAATTCGAGTGAGTTGTAGTTGGTTGTTGACCAACGGAAAGAGGAGAAGGAAATCAAAGGAGAAAACAATTAGAAATTTAGGATTCGATGGATATTATTCGATTGGACCCGAGTCCGGTTCTGGTTCCTAAAATTGGATCCATTAGCAACTTAGGACCCGACGGGTATTGGGTACCCAATTATTCATTCTTTAATTCATCATTTTAGCAAAATTCTAAGTCTTTTGCTAGTTTGGCTTTGATTTTTTTTTCATTTTTCATTTTTTTTCTGATATTTAATCTTTATTTACAACATTAATAAAGAAATAAAAATAAATTTTGACAAAAATAATTTGGATTCGAGCCAAAAAGAGAAGATATTAAATTTTTAAGATTGTTTTCATAGTTTTCTTAATACCTAACGGGTACCTGGAACCGACGGGTACCCAGGTTTTTTAACGTTCCCGATTCTGGGTCCACAAATTTAGGAACCGGACCCATTGACAGCCCTAATAGTAGGACTACAAATAATACCGGAAATTACTCGACATTTCTGTATTCGTCCAAACCTGACTGTACTCGTAGGAGCCTAAAATTATCCGTTTCAAAAATAACTCAGGTATATCTTTGGAGATAAATTTTTGATAGAGGTTTTTATGGGGGCATGTGGGACAAATAATATCTTGACATGTGTCTTTCATGTTAATTGATTCCAAAAAAAATAATATGAAAGACACATGTCAAGATGTCATTTGTCCCCCATGCCCCCCTTAAAAAAAGTATTCACAAATATCATCAAAAATTAGCTATTTGGAAAAGAAAATATCTCTCAAAAGGACAAAGATTTTTTTTTTATTAATAGCGTGTTGGCTAGCTTGCGCATATACTATCTTTCTTTATTTCAAATGTCGGTTTCAGTTATGAAATATTGAGAAAATCATGAGAAATTTTCTTCGGGGATCTTCTGCTACTACTAAGATAAGAAGTTGTGTATCTTGGATTAAAGCATGCTTGCCAAAAATTAGATGATGAATTGGTGTTAAAAAGTTAAAGCTTGTTAATAAAGCTTTGCACTGCAAATGGATTTGGAGATATGGAGCTAAGAAGAACTCTCTTTGGAGGCAGATCATCTTTCAAAAGTTTGGAGGTAATACTAACTCTTTTTTCCTAAGTTTCAGTTGAACAATGGGTGTAAAACACTTTCCTGGAAAGGTAGGTGGATGGGAAATATTTTTTTTTTCAGACTTCTTTTCTCTCTCTTTTTAAACTCCAGAAAGAAATGTGCAACTGTAAGAGACTGTATAACCTCAGATTTTGCTTGAGATTTCGATTTCAAAAGGAACTTAAAAGAGATTGAATCGGGAGAAGTAGTTCTTTTACTTCAAACTCTTGGTGACCCATCTAATATCTTAGGGGATACATATTTGAAGGATACCAGGAAATGGGATGCAAAGAATAATTCCAGTGTCTCTAACTGTTATGAACCTTTGGATGTATATGATTATCTTTCTTTTCCTCATAAACAACTATGGAACCCCAAGGTTCCGTTGAAAGTTTCTTTTTTAGTTTGGACTCTGTGTTATAAGGGAGCTTCTACTTTGGATTTTTAATTTATAACATGCAAGTTAAATTCAGATAAATGTTTGTTTTGTGTGGTTGAGCAAGAGACAAATATGCACCTATTTCTTCATTGTTATGAAACTGCAAAGTTATGGAATTATTTTCTATCATCTTTTGGTTATGATTGGGTGTTTGCAGAAAGTGTTAAGTCTTCTCTTTGGGAGTGGCCAAATATGAAAGTAAGGTTTTGAAAAAGAAACTTTGGGGCCTTATTCCTTTTGCAGTTTGGTAGACAATTTGGCAAGAAAGAAATGCTCAGTTACTCGATGATAAGAAAAGAAACAGAAATCAACTCATTATTTCTGTTAAGTGCACTCTTTATATTTATGCTATGTCTACTAAGATTTTTGATGGGTATTATTTGAGTACACTTATTTGAAATTGGGACGATGTGATTGGTAATAGCTAATCCTTAGTTGTTTTTTCTTTTCTTTCCTTGTAAATTGTCACCTCTTTGGTGACTCTTCATTTTTAATATAATTTTCCCTTTTTCTCTGTCAATTTTTTTTCTTTCTACCCCTCGAATCTTGTGTGTGCGGATATCCAACACGACACGCGCATGCTAGAGCTTAATGAAAGCAAGAAATCCTAGAAACAAAAGGGGTTTTTATACAGTACCCCTGTTTTGAAATACATACAAGAAAAGCACCCAACACCCCTGTTTTTTATTTTTTTTAAAGTACTCTTACTTTGACTTTTTTTTTAAATAACGATTTTAATCCAGTTAAATGCAAGGTGGTAGGTATCTCACCTATTAAAAAGTTTTATTTATCCCTGAACCACATCTTCTTAGTATGGAGGATAAATGATTCGACAATACTGAAAGCAGTGTAAGGATCCTAAACCGGGCTCGACAAACTTGAAAACGATGAAACGATCCTGAACCGGGCTCGATGAACCTAAAAAGTATTGTAGAAAGCCTATTATCCACCGACGAAAAACCCCAAGACACTTGAGAATGATGAAACCTTTTTGGAAAATGATATAACAAACGTGGAAACGGTGAAACGATCCTGAACCGAGCTCGACGAACCTGAAAAATGATGTAGAAGATTAACGTGACAACTAGGGAGGCAACCTATGGGCTTTCATGTAATTTATCATATCACTTTGGGCGGGTAAACTAGTCTTGACTAACTCTATATGGAAACCTGACGACGGAGGCGTATATGAAAATTTTGAATTTCGGAAATACTTGGCTAAGTCGATTTTCAATTGGGGAAACTTTATCAATATTGTCAAACAAAATGACAATAGAATTTTTTTTATGAGTGCTACATAAAACCTACCGGAAAAGCCTGAAATTCTTTTTTGAAGCATAAACATGAATTTTATTAAACCTGAAGAGCGATTACACGGGGATAAGTGGTATCCATAGAGTCATTTAATATAATTTAGTTAAGAAAATTTGGGATTACATGTTCCCATATTTTTGTTGTAAAGTTCCTCGTCTGACTGTCATCAGCGGCGTGGTTTGCGAGTCCATCAACTGCCTGATTGCCTTCTCTATGATTATGTTGGATAACACGGTGTGGTATTTGAGGCATTCTTAGTTTTATCTTTGTGATCATGCCTAAAATATACCAAGGCGGTTCCGTAAGAAAAGCTAAAAATCTGAGGAGGTTTTCCGACTCTGATTCAAAGATGATTTTTAGCCATTTTCTTTCGATTGCAGTTATGGATGCCAATAGCATAGCCCAGGTTTCAGCCCGAAATGGTGATATTTATAAGGGTTTAAGTAGCTTTTGATAATTTGGATATAAACCTAAACTACTCAGTCCAGTGGGTATATACAAAAAAAAAAGTGAATCCCTTTACAATACTGAGATCTTCATTCTCTACGTTCTCAATTTTGTTTTCTCTTCCAATTTGACTTTGTTCTAGTAAAAACCAAAAACAGAGTTACTCCTACATTTGCATCAATGGCAACCAGTACTTTGTATGAATTTCTCAGTTTTCCTCCTTGGGTTTTTCTATGTGGGTTTTCTTTGAATTCATGACTTCTAATTTCTATCCTTTTTTAGGAATCTTCAGTTGGAACAACTGCTACCTGCGCTTGATTCTACATCAGAACCACCCTCTATTTTCGATGGAACATCAAGGTTAAATCACTTCTTTGTTTCTCTATTTGACTCTCTTTTAGAATTTGCGCTCTGAATTTTTTTCATTTTCATTGCCAAAGGTTGTACATTTCATACATGTGCCCTTATGCTCAGCGTGTATGGATTGCCAGAAACTGTAAGGTTAGTGCTTAACTTTGTTTTAGTAATTAACCCTGTTGAGGTAGCAGATAATCAACCAATTTACATAATTTCTGATTGAATTTTTTATCTGTGATATTTGAGGTGTAGGGATTGCAAGAAAAAATCAAATTGGTAGCAATTGATCTAACAAATAAGCCTGATTGGTACAAAAAGGTGTACCCTCCAAATAAGGTGACAATTTTTAAGCACAATATGCAGTGTTAGCATCGATTTTAGGTGTAAATTATGGGATTTGGTGGCTTTAAAATGAAATGGCTAATGCTACCACCATGATTTAGTACTATTGCTCCACAACTGTTTTTTGTCCCCATTTGTTAATTTGAATTCTCTTCATTGGTATAGTTTCTTTAGTATCCCAGCTATTTATGAGAATCACAAATTTTATACAGGTACCTGCACTTGAACATAATAATGAAGTGATAGGGGAGAGTCTTGATTTGATTAAGTATCTTGATACTAACTTTGAAGGACCTGCACTTCTGCCACAAGTAAGTTAATTTGTGACACTTATCAATATGTCTTGATCCTTGATTGCAAAATCTATTTCTGACTTTCAAGTCTGGGCTCTGATGAATGTTTGTTTATAAGGACCCTGCAAAGAGAGAGTTTGCTGAGGATTTACTAACCTACACTAGCGACTTTACTAGCGGTGTGATTGACTCGATCAAGGGAGACACAGACGTTGGTAAGAATGAACCCTTCCCATTTTATGTGTTTGATTTCAAGATTTCAAGATTAAAAAAAAAGAACATTGAAGAATAGGAAAAGAACTTGCGGTATAGACAAACTAACTTTACATTGTCATTCATAATTGATTTGCATTAGGTGCTCAAACTAACTTTACATTGTCATTCATAATTGATTTGCATTAGGTGCTCCTTTTGATTACCTAGAGGCAGCGCTCTCCAAATTTTCCGACGGGCCTTTCTTCCTCGGTGAATTCAGCTTGGTAAAAGTGACATTCCCTTTTGTATAGTATATCTTGTTATCACAATGCGATATTCCTCGGTGAATTCAGCCTGAGAGTTATCCGTTGTAGAACACTTATATGTTGGTTAAATCCTTATCTGTTGGTAAGCACATTAGTGTGCTGCACCAGCTAAACTCTTTGTCGCTCTTGTAGTTGTTACTTTGAGACTTATTATGAGTTTCTAAAGGATATTTTCTGAAATCTCAGGTGGATATAGCTTATGCTCCACATATTGAAAGGTATCAGCCCTTACTATTGGATCTTAAGAAGTACAATATCAATATCACGATAGGAAGACCAAAGTTAGCAACATGGATACTCAAAATTCTCCATTTTAATTTGGAATTTGGAATTTTGACATTGTTTTTTTTCGTGAATGTGACCCACCCTATTAGATGTCATGATTAAATCGAATGATCAATGTTACCCCTCCCAAGCTAACATAAAGGTTCATGTATAACTATTGAGATAAGCAATTGTACTACATTTGATATGCATGTGTAATGGGTACTTTTGATTACGAAGTTGTGAAGCTTATAGTGGCTAGCTTATTACAAACACAAAGTTATGATCTTGCAGGAGTTAAATAAAATCGATGGTTACACACAAACCAAACGTGATCCTGCAGAGCTAGTTGCAAGCTTAAAGAAGCGCATCTTGGTTAGTCATCCCGCTATTCCTTTACTACATTGCTAGATCTGTTGTCAAGATCTCTTGATCGAAGTTGTAGTCTGTAGTCTGTTTCATCTAGAAAAAGATAAAATTCTCTCTTCTTTTATTTTCTGCAGGGCATGTGAAGACTACACTGTGCTTGAGAGTTGGAAATCGCCCTTCATCATGTTTTTCACTTCAACCTGCACTTCAGCCATATGTTAAAAGTTATATGTGTGTTGTTGCAAGTTCCAGTCGATACAGTACAGTACGTATATGTATTCTTTTTCCTTCAGGATTCTTTGATGTGGGGTATTCCAAAAAATTCAAAGTTATACCTGAGTAAGACGAATTAGAGAGTAAAATCCTCTTGTCCATATATTTTTCATGATAGTAGTAATGCCCTTATTTGATTAGTGTTAATGTAAATGATTAGTGGTTAATGTTAATGATTAAAACGGTTACACCTCGTTTTGTTGGAAGAATTGGAATCCTAAGAATTTAATTATGGGGTAATCCAATTCTTTGAATTGAATTCAAATCCAAAAAATTAGCGTTCAGTTGAGGTAATTTAATTACTTTTATTTTTACCTTGGAATCCAATTTCATTCCTTGTTGGACTAGTGCAATGGAACACTATCACTTGGAGGGAATTGGATTCCTAGGAATCAAAAATTTTAATTACACAAAGTTGATTTGTCTTGTTTGGTTAAGTAATTGGGTATATTTCCTAGGAATTTGATTACCTAGCATTCAATTCCTTGAACCAAACATGCTATTAATGTAAATGATTAGAGGTTAATGTTAATGATTAGGTTTTAAAGAGTAAATACTGATATGGCCTCAAAAAAAAAAATTCTGCAAAGCACATAAATTATAATGGGACATGGGCAAATACAGAAAACCCTTTTTCCAGCTTCCTTGCTAAGGGGAAGGGGAGTTCCCTTTGTATAATAGAATAGATGTTTGGACCATATGGATCAAACTCATATGTATAGATCGAATCATACATATATTGGTGTTTGGATATCAAAAGTAGAAGCGCTTATGCTTATGCTTCTGCTTCTGCTTCTTCAGAAGCAAAAGTCGGAAACAAAATATTTTTGCTTCATAAAAAGTTAATTTTTTACTTTTAGAAGTTATTTTAAAATTGCACACTCAAATTAATTTTTGATTTTTTTATTTTCATAAGTCAAAAAGTAACTTTTTAAATGGTATTCAAATACCTTTTTAACACTTTATGAAAGCTTCAATGAAGTAATTCCACACTTTGTTCGAGAAATTACAATGGAAAAAACATATGATAACTATCTTCATCTTCTTTCCACGTCGCTTGCATAATGTGTCCTTTGCCGTTGGTGAGATGTTTTATGTTGATCATGACCTAACACTGTAACCCACCACCACCATCGCCTAACAGTACTCCAGTACGTACTACACTCACTGCATCAAGGATAAGTTACATCTAGCGACAGACGAAGCTAAAAGGACTAGCTTTGTACAATTGGAATCATGTTGTATTTACAGGCCAAAACGACAAGGGTGGGGAGTAGGGACATGTGAAGCTTAAAGACTGATTGATATAGCTATCACGGGTTTCCAATCACATTCTCTCTCTATCATGATCCATGGAAATTGGGTTCTTTTTCAAATTCATCATTTTATTTCTTTTAAACTTATTATTAGGGCTGTAGTCCTTGATTTTGAGGGCCGTATAGGATTCAAATATCTTAAATATGAATAAAGACCTAGTCTATAGTAAAAGTTAAAATATTTTTTCGAAATAAAAAAACATAAATCTAACAACTATTTATAAACAAAAAACCTAAATCTATTACATTTTTCTTTTTCTTCTCCTTCATAATTCATGATTAAACTAAAAAAAAAAAAAATCAATTTCAATTTCAGGAACTACTTACGGCCAGGAACAACTGAATTCCTAGCTGTAAACACTCCATACGGCTACGGCTAGGAGTTCGTCTGTTCCTAACCGTAAGTAATTCATCTACGACTAGGATTTAAACATTTCTCAGCCGTATGATAGTGATTTTTTATTGTTTAGGTTGAAAAATGACAAATTTCTAGTCGTCGGGAATTTTACGGCTAGGTTCCTAGCCATTGGTGAATTTAAAATTCAAGAATAAAAATTTATACTCATTTTAAGAATAAGTATAAATATATATACTCATTTTATAAATATATATATAAATATATATACTCGTTTTAAAAATGAGTACCAGTCTATATTCATTTTAGGACTGAGTGTCAGTTTATACTCAATCTTAAAATGAGTACAAATATATACTCATTTTCATACCGAGTATAGGCCTATTACGGTTTGGAATTGATGAATTTCTAGCCTAAATGAACTACTTATGGCTAGAAATTACTCATTTTCCCAGCCGTAATTTGTTATTTAAGGCTATGAATTAATCATTCAGAGCCGACTCATTTTCATACGGAGTACAAGTTACGGCTATAAATTGATGAATTTTTAGCCATAAATGAACCACTTACGACTAGGAATAAATCATTTCCCAACCGTAATTTGTTATTTACGGTTAGGAAATGATTAATTCCTACCCGTAAGAGACTTTGAAAATGGTTTACTCACAAAATTTTGTTTCGCGAAGTGTGTATATATAGCAACTCAAAATTTTCTTCCCTACAAACAAAATTTTCGTTACTTTCAGAAGTATCAAGTATATAAAAAAAATAAATAGATATCAAACAAAAATATGAGTTCCAAAATCATAAAAAGCCGTAAACTTGTAATTATCGAAATCAAAAGAATATGAAAACTAAAAACAAAAATAAAAAACATTTTGAATACCGAAATATTGATTTTTATGGAAAAACAAAAAGTAGTCAAAAAAAGGAAAAGAAAAACCTAATTGGTTCACTGATAACCGGACCAAGTATCGACCGTTCAAAGGAGCATCGATCCAGAGTTAGTGTACGTAGCTATCGGTAATTGGTCCATTAATACGTTAATTCTCTTCCTTTTTCAACTTTCTTTTTAAATTGTTTTATTATTAAGTTTATTTTCTCGTTACTCATATACCGGTCGGCTTTTCATTTTACGATCGTTAACCTATTTTGTTTAACCCCCCATAAGACTAATCGTCCCAATTTACTTTACACGTATTAGAAATTCGCTTTCATGTTAAATTTTTAGGGGAATTCCTTCTTCCCTCGACATGGATTTAGAGTATCTTCAATATTAGAAGTCAAGGTAATATTATGTAGAGGTATAAAGTAACATTTTTTCATATGAAAAATATAAACAGAAATAAAACTTCCACCTAAAATACATATACAATGTTAGTGGGTTAAGATGAGATCTAAAAACATACTATTTTCGTTTCAGGAAAAGAGTTACTATCACTTTTTTAAAGTGACCTATTTTTAATTTAAAATAAAAAAATGATAGTAACATTTTTTCATAAACAAATAGAGTATTTTTTTAATTTTAAAAACACATACGATACATACCAAAAGAAAAACGACAAAAATAATTTTGAGCTCTCACATGATGGGAGCCAAAACCAACCCTACTAATCCAGGGGAGGAGGAGCTCACCCGTTTGTGAGAGCTCGGTCTTTTTTGTCGTTTTTTTTCGGTTCTGCTAGAGTCATTTTATGTTGACACACGGACTTAAATTTCGGTTCTCCTTTAACATTTTTTCAATGACCCTAATGACAACAACTTTGAATGTGATGAATTTATTTTGCATCGCTGATAAACTAACTTAACATTATAATCTACTAGTAGAAAAACATGTGATATACATATGTTTGTCTTGGGCTCCTTTAATAACATAAATTTTAAAAATGATAAAAAATAATTGTTTAAAAATAAAATTTTATTCTTATTATGCGTAGATAATTTAAAGATTTTCCCAAATATATACATTTTATAAAAATTCATTTGTATTTTAAAAGATATAAGGGTTTGAAGTTTTTTAATGTATATTTAAAACAATATTATTTTTGTAACTATTGAAAGATATGTTTAATATACAATTTTACTCTTGAATATGTATAGTGGTATCAATGATATTTGAGGTTATTTTTGTAATATCAGAGTTAGACCAACCAAAAATAGATATTTCCTTTATATTAAAACCCTCAATTGGGGAATACTCTCACAAATTTGGGGATACTCACGATTACATAGGGCTTGATTTTGGATAAGGGGGTATTTTTTTCTAAGGATGAAATATCCATAGTGCCCTTACACTAATAAAAAAAACACCTAATAGAATAATCAATTGGTACCCCCTTCATTGTTCTTTTCACCACTCCGACGATTAACCACTAAGATAAATGGCTCCGGTGAGAAGGTGAGTGATTCCCATCAATTTTAAACTTTTGTTTTGTAGTGTTATGATTGAATATTTTGGGTTTTAAATAAAAAAATAGGTCAAAATATGGGGGCTTTAAGCAACAGTCGGTATTAGTTAAATTATAAATACAATACCGACTGTTACAATCAGTATTGGTATGTTGACTGTTTATGCCAAAAATCTTTTCGACTAAAACAACCAATCAAACTCTCACATATCAATTTACAGTTGAAATCGAATAGCAGCGAAACATCTTTATATTGATGTTATAAAATCATTTCTGTACAATATAAATGATCACCCAAATTCAACGTTTTCGGTCTATGATCTTTAAATTGATTAATTAAATACATGAATCCTTCCTTAATATAATTACCTCTCCTAAATTTATCTCTAGAAATTTCTCTTTTTCCTTTCTAATGTCTTTTTCCTATTTTTTCCCGACCCTTTCTTTGTTGTCTGGCTTCTTCTATTTATAGATTTATTTTACTGGGTCCCTCTTTATGCAACGTGTCATTTTCTCCAGTCTGGTCGTCGTTCCTTGATTGATTCTTCTTCGGGTCGATGCACTCGTGTCATTTTATCCAGTCTTGTCATCATTCTTGGATGGCTCTTCTTTGGTTCGATCCATTTTATTTCGATGTACCCATCGTTCTTGTATTTCCTCTTTTATCTGGTGCGATCGTATAGTTGACAAATCACTCTTAATTACTTCTTGGTTCGACGCTTTACATATTCAACACGTGTCTTCCTATCTTTATAGACTCCTGCTATCTCGATCATTTAAATAATAGAGTAATCATTACTTTTACTTTTTCGAACATAACTTTTACTTTCTCGATCAGCCATCATTTAATGTTGTTTGTTTTATTCGATGTAATCCAACTTTCTCGATCTTATGTGTCCTTCATGCAATTCATTGTTCAGACGCTTCATGTCTTTTCGATATTTGATATCCATAATATTGATTGTGTGATTCTCGCTCTTTTTAATTTGGTTGCTTCCTATCTCGATCTTCTTCCACGTGTCATGCTTCTTTTATTTACTAACATTGACGAAGGCAATACCAACTGTTACAATCGGTATTGATATGTTGATGAAGACAATGTCAATTTTCATTTGCATCAATGCCGACTGTTAGTGCTTATACTCTACTATGAAATTCACCACAACCGGTATTGTCGACTTAAATTCAAACAATATCGACTGTATTTGAACCAATACCGACTGTGTTTGAACCAATACCGATTGTTAGTCAAGGCTTGGAGGATACTAAAGGCTAAATTTAGTCATTGTCAAAATTATTTGGATAAAAGATTATTCAAATGACTTCATAATGTGTTTTTTTTTAAGTATCCCCAATCTATAAGAGTATTTTCAAATTAAGGGTTCTTATATTAGTAAGATGAGACGGTTGATTTGCATTAGGTGCTCCATTTGATTTCCTATAAGTAGCGCGCTCTCCAAATTTTCGGATGGGCCTTTTTTCCTCATGAATTCAGTCTGGTTAGTATAGTATATTGGGCAAATTAGCAATGCCCAGCTTCGACTTGAGATTTATAATTTTCTGAACATTTATATGTTGGTTAAATCCTTAGTTGTTAGGAAGCACCATTTAGTTTTCTACGCTTCAACTCCAAGAAAATTTAAGATTTTATGTTTGAGACACTAGATTCGCGATCGAAACCTCTAGCACCAAGTCAAATACTTAAACTAATACAAGAAGTAACCTTCAAATCTCAAGAAAAAAAATAATCTTGGGCAACTGTTACCAACTTATAGTCCAAATGCATGCGCACACAGTTCATAAATTGTTACTGTAACATTATTATTTTATTATCAACTGGTCTCTCGTTGTCATGCATGATAAAAATCGCATCCCTATCCCTCATTAATATAAATATATAACTACTAAATTAATACAAACGATATAATTGGGATACCGTATGAGCATTTTTCATTATTTAAAAACTAAATTGTGAATCTTCCTTAGTCGTCTCTGTAACTACGTGATCTTTTTGTCTTACATTAAAAAAAGGTACTGAAAACCATTCATCTTGAATGATCCATGTCTCTTAAACTTATTGTTATATATACGAGTCTTGTGACTATGATATAGTTTATAATTGTATTTTCTGGTTGCTTTTAGAACGTTGTTGGACTTATTTCATAAATTTATGAAAAAAAATCGAAAGAAGACCTAATGATAATTTAACCAGTTTTTTTTATCATTGAGATAGGTCTAAGATAAAATATATTAATTTATTTTAAAAAATTTTATTTTATAAAGTATTTTTATTATTAATTTATTTTTTTGAGTCAACCAAGTCAATAGATGTTGCCCAGTTAAAAAAGGAAAAATTATCTTGACTGTCAAAGACAACATACGTAAACCTAAACAACTTGGTCTACGAGAGGAAGATCAAAGTCTAATGTGGAATAAATTATGGGCATAAGCCTACTGTTTTGTTCTACGAGTGTGAAATCGTTTATACGTGACAAAAATTATAATATTATCTATTGAAGTTTTTCTTTATAAATTATAATCTCCTCCGGGAAAAAACTAAAGAAAACACAATTTTTATTTTTGACTAACAATTTTTAACGCGCCAAAATTTAGCACATGAACTTGGACTTTTTCCTTCCCCGAATGTCGGTACGTATATACACATGAATTTATTGGCCAATAACAAGTCAATATTGGATTGACCGGTCAAGCGGAGATAGGGATAAGACCCAACCTTTTTCTTTTCTTTTTTGATGCAAAGAAGAATTTCTTTTTATATTATGATTTGAGGAGAATGTTATATTCTTATAGGAAGCAGATATAACAGGGATCACCATTTGATTAGATTCAAGCGTACTTAGACGTTTAATTGGGATAGATTCACTCGCGCTGGGACTACAACAAAAAAAATCGAATCATATCTCATAAAAAGCTTCACGCCCGGCAGAGGCCGAGCCAGCCCAGGCGGGAGAGCAAGTTGGTAGCCTTTCAAGTCCATTTTTACCAAATAATTTTAATCTTAGTCGTAACTTAAAAACTTTTTTTAGATGGTTTGGCTTAATATAGAAAAAAATAAAACATCAAGATGACCAAATTTAGTAGATAAAAAAATCTAATCATAAATTAGGATCCATAAAAATTTCATATTGGACAAAATTAATATAAAACCCCTAAATTTTTAAAAACATTTAAATTAAATTATTTTTATTTTTTAATAATATCCTAATCATCATTCTCATACAACTTTTTCTTCCTTCCTTATTTTCTTTCTTCTTTCCTTTCTTCTTCTTCTTCCATAGACTTCTCCTCCTCCCTACCACCACCACCACCACCACCAACAATAGTTCCATCACCACTAAACCCTCTATAATCTCAAATCCGCCACTTCTTCCTCGTCTCCCACCAACACCTCCTTTTATTTTCTTATACTACAATGCTCATATCCACCACCAACAACACCTCCGCCACCACCAAACCAGCCACCATGTACAGATTTTCCACCAACACCACCATCATCTCCTTCTCTATCTCCCACACCATCATCATCTTCTTTTTTTTTCTCCCACACCACCACAAAACCCACTACATGTTCTGATTTTCGATCAACAACGCCTCTGAATCCACCGCCTCCTCCTTATATCCTCTAAAAACACCACCAAAACCTCCAGATCATTATCGTCGAAAATCATCATCAAAAAATAATGATACATCATCTTTATCGAAATTAACGTTTGTGTTGGTGAAATATCAGAAAATGATGAAACCAAATTTGGTTTCATCAAATTTTACAAAAACTATACAACGTTGAAACCAATGTTTGTGTTGGTGAAATGTCAGAAAAATGATGATTGGTTTCATCAAATTTTAAAAAAAACTAAACAATGTTGAAACCAATGTTTGTGCTGGTGAAATGTCATAAAAATGATGAAACCAAATTTGGTTTTATCAAATTTTACAAAAACTAAACAACGTTGAAACCAGTGTTTGTGTTGGTGAAATGTCAGAAAAATGATGAAACCAAATTTGGTTTCGTCAAATTTTACAAAAACTAAACAACGTTGAAACCAATGTTTGTGTTGGTGCAAACAGTAAGTTTTGTTGAAACCAAATTTGGTTTCATCTGATTTTTGCCTATTTTTTATCGGCAAACCAAAGTTTTAGTGGTGAAACAATACGTTTATGTTGAAACCAAATTTGGTATCAACTAATTTTTTTCTTAGTTTATCCAGTTTGGTGGATTTGGTTTCTTCGTTGAAGTTGTGTTGGTGAAATGACACCTTTATGCTGAAACCAAATTTGGTTTCATCATTTTTCTGCCTAATTTTTTATCGT
Source organism: Papaver californicum (assembly GCA_023531435.1). Lineage (NCBI taxonomy): Eukaryota > Viridiplantae > Streptophyta > Magnoliopsida > Ranunculales > Papaveraceae > Papaver > Papaver californicum. Next base: position 637,153 of record JAJJMC010021118.1, on the reverse strand, counting down.
TGAAACCAATGTTTTAGTAATATGGTAAGTTTTTAATGGTGGTGTTGCTGGTTTGTGGTGGTGGTGTTGATGATAACGCTAGTCGGTGGTGGTGTTTGCTAGCTGGTGGTGGTGAGATAGTGCTGGTGTTGGTGGTGGCAGTGGTGTTGGTTGTTGGTGGTGCTGGTGGTTGGTGTTGGTTCTGGTTTTCATTGCTGTTGGTGGTGGTGCTCGTTGATGGTGGACCTGGTGGTTGTTAGTGGTGCTCGTTGGTGGTGGACCTGGTGGTTGTTAGTGGTGGTGCTGGTTGGTGGTGCTAGTTGGTGGCGAGGTGGTGCTGGTAGTGTTGGTGGTGAGAGAGAATAAAAATTGAGAATATGGTTGATTTTTGTTTTTGTTGGGTTGAATTAATCTAAAAGGTTGTTTAAACAGATTTGTTCAAACATGGTTTTCGTTTCATTTTGTTTGGGATGGGGTTTTGGTGGTATGAGGTATTGTCTAATGGGATTTTAACCCGCGCGTTATTGGCACAAAGATTAATTAAACCAATTATTGTAGCTATTTTTTTATGTTTTTTCTTAGTTTATCCTTTTTCTTTAGATGGTCCCCTACATATGATATTAGATAAAAGAATAGAGAGAAGTGGTCCCTTCATGGGTAGATCAGTAAACTAATAACATATGAGTTTCTTTAAATGGAAACAAGCCTATCTTTTTAACATACCCATTTATGGAAACCTTACCTATTATTTTGAAACGGAGGGAGTACGAAGGAGTCTTTACTGATTATGATATGGTTTATCATGTCATTTTTTGGCTGTTATAAGACCGTTCCTAGATTTACCTCCGAAATTTCCCAGAATTTTTTTGAAAGGAGATTTAATGATAATTTGGACAACCCTTCTATCATTGAAACAGGTGCAGGATAAAATGGGATAATTTTAGGAAAAAAATCTCACTCTACAAATTAGTTTCGTATTAATTTATTTTTTCAGTCCGCAATGTGCAGTAAAAGCTATACTTAGAGGTTTCATTGGGTTAGACCATCCACAATGGGTAGTTAGAGCTAAACTAAGAGTTATTTTAGCTTTAAATTTGGGTTTAACAAGTTATCACTGGCACTCGGGCACAACAACAACAAAAAATCGGATCCTATTTCATAAAGAGTTTCATGCATTGCAAGGACGGAGCCAACCTATGACAAGGAAGGGCATTTGCTTATCCTGTATGTTGGGCTGGCTTTCTAGTTCATTATTACCTAATAATTTTAATATTAAATTATCTGAAATTTCTTTTTACCTTTTTATCTACCCTAAAATTTTGTTTGCCTTTTCATAGCAAATTTTCTGACTTCGCCTTTGATAGCGGGCTAATTATGAACATGAGTTTGTTGGTTAGACCATATCACAAACCAAGTTTACTACGTTATTTTTGAGAATGAGTATGTCCTAAAGGCTCATTATCTAACCATGTTAGGCTCACTTTGAGATCCATTTCCATGTTGAGTTCTCTTTCAAACCTAGCCTGAGCTGATATTCTTTCCGACCGAAAAAAAATATACATTTTAAGGCTAGAGAGAAGAGCTTTTTATTCTTTTCCTTATCTATTCTAATATATTAAAATTTCAAATTAACATATCACGTACAAAAAAATTATTTTAAAAAACCTATGTTATAAATATAAAATAGCTATTAAATTTTTTATATTTTTTTAGAAATTATTTTAACCACACTATTATACATTGTGGATCTCAGTAAAAATTTATTTGGAAAAATTAACATAATTTTTTTTAAAGGAATAATCCGGTTTTGGGGGGGGAAGCACGCCGCGTAGTATAAAAAAGAAAAAGACTATTCCTCAAAATGTTTTTTATTTCGAAGCATCATCCCATGAAATGGTGAGACTAATCCACCGTTGTCGTATAACTATAAATAGTAGTATAAGAATCCATCATCTTACCAAGTCTTATTCGCGCTCGATTTTGCTTTCCCCTTTACCTTGTCTGTATTCTACAACTAACAAAACCAGAGTTATTACAGAATTTGCATCAATGGCAGCCACTTCTTTGTAAGAATTCTCAGTTTTTCTTTGTGGGTTTTCAATAAGTGTATGAAATTTGTGTTTTAATTTGTAATCCTTTTTTTGGGTTTTGCTTCAGGAATGTTCAGGTGGAGACTCTACCACCTGTGCTTGATTCTACATCAGAACCACCTTCTGTTTTTGATGGAACAACAAGGTTGTACATTTCTTATGTATGCCCTTATGCTCAGCGAGCATGGATTACAAGGAACTGTAAGGTTAGTTCGATCTTTGTATACTCCTTGGTGGCTTCTTGAAATTTAAAAGTGGTGCCAATCAATAACCTACCAATTTACATGATTTCTGATGAAGTTTTTCTGTGAGGTGTAGGGATTGCAAGAAAAGATCAAATTGGTAGCAATTGATCTAACAAATAAGCCTGATTGGTACAAGGAAAAAGTGTACCCTCCAAATAAGGTGACAATTTCTTAAGCCCAATCTATCAACATTTAGGTGTAAATTGAGGGAATTGGTGGCTTTGAAATGAAATGGCAAACAAAAGCTATAAATGTTAGATTGGTAGCTACTAGTTATTATATTTTACGAGAAAAACATACTTGTCAAAAATCAATAGAATTGCTCTCGATATTATCCCCAATTCTTTGAAAATTTTTCGTTGATATTGTTTCTTTTGTATCCTGCTAATTATGAGAATCACAAATTTCATATACAGGTACCTGCGCTTGAACATAATAATGAAGTTACAGGGGAGAGTCTTGATTTGATCAAGTATCTTGATACTAACTTTGAAGGTCCTGCACTTCTCCCAAATGTAAGTTATTAATCTGTCTTGATCCTTCATAGCAAAATCTAAATCTGACTTTCAAGTTCAGGCTCTCATAAATGTTTTGAAAATTTTAAAGGACCCTGCCAAGAGAGAGTTCGCAGAGGAATTACTATCCTACGCAGGAGAATTTGGTATGGGTGTGATTCTCTCGATCAAGGGAAACACAGACGTTGGTAAGAGTGAACCCTTTCCATTTTTATGTACTGTTTGATTTCAAAATGAAAGAATAATTAAAATATAGCAAATGGAATTGCGGTATAGATACACTAACTTTACATCGTAATTCATGGTTGATTTGCATTAGGTGCTCCTTTTGATTACCTAGAGGCAGCGCTCTCCAAATTTTCCGACGGGCCTTTCTTCCTCGGTGAATTCAGTCTGGTAAAAACGAATTTCTTTTTCTAGTATATTTTATTATAGCAATGTCTAGCTTCGACCTGAGATTTATCATTTGCTGAATACTTATATGTCGGTTAAATCCTTAGTTGTTGGGAGGCACCATTAGTATGCTACACCAACGCATTCTTTGTCATTATGTAGCTATTACTTGCTAACTGAATATGAAATTCTAAAGGAACATCCCTGATATGTCAGGTGGATATAGCTTATGCTCCATTTGTTGAAAGGTATCAGCCTTTAATATTGGATGTTAAGAACTATGATATAACAATAGGAAGGCCGAAGCTTGCATCATGGATTAAGGTACACTCAACATTCCCCAATTCAATTTGCATCTTGTTAGGGCATTTTGTCATTTGATTTTCTATTAGAGTCATGATTAATTTTATCGCGAAGAGAAGATAAATTTTGTCCACACCGATGTCTTACTCTTTTCTGTTAGTTTTATGTTGCGGCCAGTTTTAACAATTGAATGATCGATGGCAGTCGATGCTACCCATCCCTAGCTAAAATAAAGGCTTCTGTATTATTGTTGAGATAAATCGTTGAATTACGTCTGATGTTTAATGGGTGCTTTTGATTTCGATATTGTGAAGCTAATAGTGGCTTAGATAATGGACTAGTTTTTTTATGTTATGGTCTTTACATAATATACAAAAACAATGTTATGATTTTACAGGAGTTGGTCAATATCGACGGTTACACACAAACCAAACATGATCCTGCAGAGCTACTTGCAGCCTTAAAGCGCGTCTTTGTCAGTCATCCAAATCATCCTTTACTGCATTTCTAAATCTATTGTTAAAATCTCTTGATCAAATTCGTAGTTGTTTCATTAAGTAGCTGCTAGAATTCTCTCTTCTTTTATTGCTGCAGGACATTTGAAGACTACTACTACTCTGTGCTTGGAAATCACCCTTCATCTAGTTTTTTATTTCAACGTGTTGTTCAGTCTTAAAATAAAAGTGAAGTGATATGTATATGGTTGTCTTTGAGTACATGCTGGAGCAGTGTGACCAGGAAGATTGCACAATTGACAGATAACTCTGTATCCTGATGATTGTCCTTTGCCATAATTGGATCTTGGTGTGAAACTCTGATTTGAGTATCTTGAATTACTATATTTTCCATGGTTGTAGTTTCTTGAGTAGCCTCTTGAATTCGAATAATTGGTTCTTGGATATCCTCTTCCAGCAGTAGCATAGAATGCCTTTGCAGACAGTTCTTCTTGTTGATCCTGTAGTCTCTCCTGAATAACAGACTCCTCACTGATGAGGTTGTTGTGTAGTTCTATGCAAGACACTGGTGGATTTCTATGTCTCATAGAAGTTGCAAAGGGAACATATTCTTCATTTAATGCTTTTAGTGTGATAACCACTAATTCCTTGTCTGATACTATTTCTCCAGTTGCAGCTAATTGATCAGTTAAAGATTTTATTTCACTAATTAGTGAGGATACAGACTTTTTACCTTGTTTAATGGAGAGAAGTTTTGTTCTCAGCTGGATTGAGTGTGTTGATGAGACTTTCCCAAATCGTTCTTCTATGTTCTTCCAAAGTTCAGCAGAAGATTTTGATTTTGAGAAATAAGGGATTACAGATTCTGAGATAGACGAATGAATCCACATAGTTATAGTAGAATCTTCATCTATCCAGTCTGTGTATAATGGATTTTCAATCCCATTTTGTTGATGTCTTGGACTCGAATATTGAGGAGGACATGTATGAGATCCATCAAGAAATTTTTGGATCTTGAACTTTTGAATTACTGGTAACATCAAATTTTTCCAGGTGTTATAGTTTGTTTCTGTCAGATTGAGTTTCACAAAACTTGTGAGTTGACTCAATGGAATTTTAGAGATAGTTGAAGATGTTGGATTTTCCATGATTTCTGAATCAGTAGATAATGATGAAAAGAGAAATGTTTCGATCATGAAATTATCAAGAAGGAATGAAGATGTTTCAGATCATAGATCTTTAGTTCAGAGACTGAGTTGATCAGTTTCACTACAAGCAAGATATCTGGTTAAAAATTATCAAGATTGGATTTCATCCTCTTAATAGTAGAGAACCAGAGATCTAGTTTTGTAATGATAGGATCAGTGAAGGAACTACTTAGAGATTTTGAAGAATTTCAGCAGAGTAGAGAAGATTTGTTTCAAGAAAATTGAGAGCAGAGAAAATGAAAAATATTACCTCTGATGCTTTCTCTGTTTTATATATATGTAGAAGTCTCTCGAATGTTGATGAGATTTAATTCTTGAAACTTGCTGAACATTAATTGCCTCCAGTGTCTTTGTCTGCCACAATGGTTAATACTGACACTTATTGATTTGACCAAGCACGCGGTATTGAATTTGAAGAAGCACGCGTCTTGTTGAATCAATCAATGCTTGCTTTTTCCAGAAGATTAAGCATCGAAAAGCTGCACTTTCTTTTGATTTCTGTAACAGTGTATTGATTACTTCCACTGACTTTACTTTTCTGTATTTGTGTATCAATTACAGTTGTTTCTGTTGTTGAATTTTTCGAGTTGCTGATTCAACCAAGAGAAGAATCATTGAATTTCCAAGAAGACAATTAATTCTTTCATTAATCAACAGAAGAAAATACTGGTGAAATTAAGTTTCTCTAATCTATACTCAAATCAATAACAAGAATTCATTGAACAAGAATTAAATTTCTTTGATCTATTTTAATTTTCCCAAGAAAAACTGCTATGATACCATATTGGAAGAAATGAAATAAATGTGTTTTTGTCATTATTCTTAGAATAGAGAAGATTACACTTTATATACAAACAAGATGACACATGTACAATTGACCCATGTGATCCCATGTGATTGTATGACATGGCAGTCCTAGTGGTAATCCTAATCATCTTGAGGTGTGTCTTCAATACTTATCTCCTCGGAATAAGAGAATTGTATATTCAAATTTGAATGGAACAATTGACATTCTTACTGTGTTAAGTAATTTTACTTTTCAGTGGAGATGATAAAAAAAATTGGTTGGTAAATGCCAGAAGTGCTGAAACGTGTGCTCCAGAAAGGCATGTTTTGTCTTCTACCAGGAATAGAAAAGATCAAAAGCATTTTCATGAACAATTCAACTATCAAAATAGTTAAAGAAATAGGTAAATTATGTGCAAGGCATGTCAGGTATGGACATTAATCAGATTATGATATCATTCTCAATATGTGCATTGCGAATTAAAACTAGTGGCAAATGCTATCTACCTAAGTTACTATGAAATGTTATACTTGGAAATATGGTTTTGTTATGCTTTGAGTGTTAGCTTAATAGAACAAGACAACAGTAGATAAAAGGGAAAGTCGTCAATGAATTGAGAATGAATACATGAGCATGTTAAATTATAATGTTGGTATAGAGTACCATTATATGGTGTGTCTTAGTTAGATGCAACCTAAAGGACACATAATTGTAGTTTCTTATGTTGAGAAATCCTTATAATTGTGGGGGGCCTTATGTCTCAATTGTGGGGTATAAGATGGAAACAAGTGTTTGTTTGATTTCTCAAGTAGATTCATAGAACACCCTAGACTTATATGTGCCCTACCCTGTAGACCTCAACTGTGGGGGTCTAAGGTGAGAATGAAGAGTCGACTTCTTTAGCAAATCATTGCATATGATCACCAAAACTGTAGTATGATAATTTAAAATTTTTGAAGCTAACAACATTTAACTAAAGTAAATTTTATTGTTGAGGATGTTGAGTTCTCGACAATAGTTTTCTGTAGTCGGGTTCTCACACGAGATTGAATAAGTCAGACAGAGACTTGATTTTGTGAAATTGTTGTTAGAGAATAAAGTAGTGATCTTTTGGCACATACTCACATGACTCTAAATTACTACATCAGGCATTGTTTGCCATTATTGTCAGTATGCTACATTAGATGGATTTTGAGACATTATACATAAATAATTACTCAAAGGTGTACAAACCTTAAGGGTTTGGTTAGGGCTAGGGGTACAAACTGATTACACCTACATATACTTGACCCAAACCAAGATGTAAGTCAATGACCTATAAATATTATTATGTGATGATGATGCTAATGATGTACAATAATGAATTTGATAGTGTATTTACACTAAATCAATTGAAGGTGCATATGTTTAGCATGCCTTTGTTATTTGTTTTATAACCACTAACAATTTTCGTTGTTTAAAGTTTGACAGGAAACTAATATGTTGTTGAAGTGGTCTAAAGGATCAGAAAGAACCAAAATCAAATTTTGATGATATAGTTTCTGTCAAATGTGTGTTGTAAAATAGGTATGCATGTTTCCCATTTTATCCTGGATAATTACAGTGTTGCTCTGATCACAGGACCAGAAAATTGGGATGCTTGAGGTACATATTTAATTTCAAATATGTGATATATATTGCACCAATCTTTGGAGGAAGATGTAATGACCGTACTAGTAAGTAGTACATGTATCTTGTATATGCCTTTATATGCTTTACAACCACTAGAAAACATGTGATGTTTGTGATTTGATTGAAAGACTAAGTTGTTGTAGACAAGCATGATCCAAAAGTTCATACCAGAAGAAATTCTGATGGGAATGGTCTTTGTCAAACTCGATGCGTTTAATGTGTGTTGTAAATGTGCAATGAATTAGGTGTACAAATATACTTGTGATCCCAGAAGAATTAATGGGATGATCTGATCAGAAATTTGAAGTACCTGAGGTACATTTTGAATTGTGTATGTGCATGATACATATTACACTGACCTTAAGAGATGTTGCGATTTCAGGATTTGGAGAATCTTAGCCTATGTGTACTCTCTTAAGATGTATAATTAGTTGGAAATCCTCCAACAGACATGAAGAACTCGACTGAGATGAACTCAGAGTTCATTTGCTTAAATTAAAGTATAAGAGAAAGGTGAATTGCTAAAACCCTTTTGTTGGGTATTCCTCTGTGACTGAAGCCTGTGGCCACCACTGCTGAAGCTCAATTGACTATGTGAGTCTAAAATAAATGAGCAATGGAAAAGTCTAGACAAACTCAGAGAAGGCTAATTCGGTAAGACAACTACTCTCTAATGAAGTGATTTTTGTAGATTTAGTGAAGTCAAGAGAAAAATCATTGGATCCTTTGACGGAAGGATAATCTAGAGAGATATTTTGTTATTGCATCGAGGGGGATGTGACTTAAGCTCAAGAAATAAAATTGCCATTAAGGACACTCAAACTTAGTGACTGGAGATCCCAAGATCAAGGTTCAATGAGACAGCTAATTTGTGGTAATTAAAGGTATGCACTATCAAGAGAATTACATTCTCTGTCCCTCCCTATGGTGCATTGTTGTGATAGTGTGACTGCATGTGAAGGATGACTTTTAAGAAGTCTTAATAATTTCTATAGTTTCAATTAAGATTGAAGTGGGGTGTAGCAGTAACATTGAGGAAGTGGGCCGCTTCCTATGAGAATATGAGCTGATTCTCTAGAGCATTCTGAGAAACGGGACATTTGCTCAGGGCCAAAATGAGCACAATGGCACGAGCTTGGCAGCAACCTTGGAGATATCATGCGTGGTGGTTATCGCGAATTACACCAAACGCTAGAAGTTCAAGACATCGCGTTCACTGTCTCTAGCAAGTAGTTCCGGTAATCTCTCACTAAGAAAAGGTTCAAGACCTCATGGACACCTCTGCCTAAAATGGTATTTCCTACGTTTTATGTGATTTTCGTGTTTTTTTTACCGAGATTTAATTCATTTTGAGAAAATGAGTTTTATGTTGTTTTTTATGGTCTTGGTATTACTGATACTTAGGACCTAAGGGTCACTAAGGGATCACTGGCTCATTTTCACTTTGGTGAACGGAACCTTTAGTCCCACTATGGGAAACTAAAGATGAAAGCTCTCTGTACTATTATGACTTATGCAATCAATAGTATGACCCTGTGGTCAACACACTTTTGTGTGAGAGAGAGGACGTTGGAATGTCTAGTATGATTTCAATACACACAGTTTGGATGATTGTTCAGTCAGTTCGATCGAGTCGTGGAATTGGGGTAATGATTTACCAAGATCTATTTATGTTTTTCATGTTTTGCTTAGGTTTTTCATTCATGTGGGGGATTGTTCTAAAACAATATATATATAATATGAATTTTAAGGTTTTAAGAAAATAAATAGATTCTTGTTTTCTTTTATAAATGAAAAACTCATTAGTCCCACATTGGAGAGTTTCCAATCTTAAGCTTTTTTAAGATACTATATAAAATTATTAGTCCCACATCGGGAAAATCACTCTTCTTAAGTAGTACTAGGTTATTATATAAACAAGCTCTTTTCTCAACCTAAAGGATCAATCCAAGGAAAAAGGGTTTCTCCATATTTTTGGAGAGACCAAAAGAAAAATATTTTTCTATTATTTTTCTTAAGCTTTCGCGATTTTCCTTGAGGGTTTTTTCGGAGTTGCCAAGCTCAAGTGGAGCATCTACTATGAGTGCTAGTAGTAGGTGTAGTAGGGTGTTTTATCCTGGAGGCTATACCATCACTCTTGAGTGTAGCCGGACGCTAATGTCTTAAGGACAGCGTGTTGAACACGTGACTCACTCTGTTTTCCAAAGTTTTGCCATGTTGCTGTTGCGGAGATCTGGGGAGCTTATCTGTTTCGTCAAAGCTATCACTTCCAATACAAAAGAACTAAGTATCAATAACTTTTGTTTATTTGAAATTTCTTCATTTTGATTATTGCGCCCAACATAAAAGCGTGTTTACGAGAACAAACACAAGCACGATACCCAAATGGTAAGCATGAATTTTCTCTCTTTGGTATTTAGTTTGTGCACTTTGGTATTGTCGTGTTAAAATTTGATCCACCATTGAAGACCCAATGCTATAACCAATCACCCGAAAATAAACCGGATATATCTTACTCTGCTCTGCTGCAAATTGTTGTCTTGGTATTACCCTAGATAACCAGGGACCAAAAACAAATGAAACCCACACTGAAGAACCATAAGCTGTACCATAACCCACCAAGTGTAGAACCCCTAAACCCCATTTAACAATTTCTTCAGAAGCACATTTGTGAAATTTCTTGCACCTTCTTTAAACAGCATAGTCGTTTTATGACGTGCGCTTCTCTTTTCAGTAATGGATGATTTAGTCATTCTTACTTTTTTCTTTTAGGTCTCCCATTACAAACCCTTTGGATTTCAGTGATTCTTTAACATTTCCATCTCCTTCCTTAAATCCATATGCTCTATTTATGATATTTTCTTTTTCCATTTTTATCAGTCCTTCTGAATCTTGCAAAGCCATTTCCTTCTCATCTGCTAGAAGTTCTTTAGCTGATTGTTTCAAATCATGAGTAGAGTGGATTGTCTTATCGACCTTATCTTTTGCTTGATTCATGGTTTCAGGAATGTGTATCCTAGTGTCTTCTACTGCATCTTTATAATTATGGGCATTATCTAAAATATTCTCTTTCGCATGATTTATGGTCTCTGGAAATCTCTTGGCTTTCTCAGTTGCAGATTCTTTAGCTTCTCCAATGGCTTCTTTCACAGATTGAGCTCTATCAATAACCTTTTCTTTCGCATTACTTACCGTATCCGTTATTGATTCTGTTGTATCTTCAAATGATTCTATAAATGAGTGAGCTTTATCTGAAACCTTCTCTATGGCCTGACTTAGTGTTTCAGGCATTCCCTTCATATATCCAGCTGCAGTTTCACCAGCATCTTCAAGTGCTTCTTTCACATTGTGCACCTTCTCTGAAACCTTAATGTGAATACAAAAAATATTATGATAAACATATGGCGCCATTTGGAACCCATATCTATCCTAAGATTATGTTATATACCAAATTCGTAAGGTTAAAGAGAAGCACCAAATCATGCATGATCCACTTTATCTCATCTCGAGGAAGAGACGTGGAAGATTCACAAGGTTATCTCCTGATGTCACCTCTACATAGCATCCTTTCATAAATGTCAGGCGCATGGCTGGATTCCACTCAGCATTTAATGCTGAGTCGGTGGCGCAGAGACAGGTGGAGACTTCTCAGCGGATCAAGATCATTTTAGTGGGATTGTAACGGGCTCAAGAAAAGGACATATCATTCAGCTGCGGAAGTAGAGAAAATAGACTAAGAGAAAGTCTATAAATACTAGACTTGATCTCAAGAGAAGGTCCGAACATTTGCTAGATAGAGAGAGAAGAAAGTCTTAAATCTCGCCAAGTTATTTTCTTGTAATTATAACTTTCCTATTCTCTCACTTGTAAACCAAATCAAGTACTTAATAAATTATTAAACTCATTAACCCGTGGATGTAGCCATAACCGCTTGTGTTAAGTGTTGATTTACTTTCTTATTTTACTTGCTCATCATTTATTCAAATCTTTGAGGTATGCTTACTCATTGTTATTATCTGAGTAGCACATCCATCTTGACATATTAATAGCTTTACTAATCAAGAATATAAAACATAACGTAGTTATAAAAAACGGCATTTTTGGTCATATATATTTTATCTATCAAGATTTCTTCATCTTCTTAGAACATTTTTCGCGATATTAAGGCATCGTAAGTTGACATTTTTCCGGTTGTTTAATCAATCTATTCTAATTTGTATGTCCTTTTTATGGTTAGAGATTTCACAATCATTTCAAGTTGTTGCGATTTTGTGTACGAGTTTGATTTATATGGGTATAGACTTTGGACATGAATTGGGTTACAAAGTGCTTGTTTTCTATTTGTTGAGAATTGTCAAATTTTGTTGTTGGGGTGTAATTTAGTTTGTCATGTGCTCGTTTATTATCTGAGATTCAATTTGAAGGCATGTTAATGTGAAATGATTCTTAGACTGAAGTAAGACCATATTGTTAATGAATTATTAATGTGCAATGTGCACATAGTTGTACACATGTTGATTCTTAATGTGTACATAGTTGTACACATGTTGATCGTTATTGTGTACATAGTTATACACGTGCTGATCGTTATTGTGAACATAGTTGTACACCTGTAGATTATTAATGAGTGCACATGTTGATTCTTGGATTTGATTTTATTTTTTTTGTGAAATAAATTTTCCATTGGGTGTTCTATTTGTAGCATGATTTTGTCATTACATTGGTTGGTCTTGATGTTTAATGTGAACACATAGTTGTACATATGTTGATTTGTTAATGTACACATAGTTGTACACATGTTGATTGTTAATGTTCTTGGAGATGAACTTGTACACATGAGTATACATGTTTTGGTACACATGTGTATGTAATTGTAAACACGTTGCTTGTTGATGTGCACATAGTTGGGTGCATGTTGATTCCTTGTATCGTTTATTTTTAGGGACCCATAAGCTCAAAATGGAAGAGTAACCAAGCCTATCACAAGGTTTGTGGAGGTTGATGGTTCATATCTATCTGAGTTTCCATGTTATGTTTACACAATATGGGTAGGTGTGTACATACTGTAGCAATTCCCATGAAATAGATTTGTTTGTATGTGAATATGGTTGATTTGTTCAATGTTTTATAGGTGTGTACATATTGGTGCACCAGTGTATTTTCCATGAAAAGTAGGTCTCTGTGTGGGTATGAATGGTCAATTTAATGCTTGTTTCGTAGGTGTGTACATATTGGTACACCTGTGTAATTCCCATGAAAAAAGTAGGTTTTTGTGGTGTTATGAATGTTCAGTTTTATGCATGTTTGGCAGGAGTGTACATATTGGTGCACAAGTGTAATTTCCATGAAAAAGTTTATGCATGTTTTGCAGGGGTGTACATATTGGGGCACCAGTGTAATTCCCATGAAATTTTTTATGCTTGTTTTACAGGGGTGTACATATTGGTGCACCAGTGTAATTCCCATGAAAAAGTAGGTTTGTGTATGGTTATGAATGATCGGTATTATGCATGTTTGCAGGGGTGTACATATTGATGCACCAGTGTAATTCCCATGAAAAGGTAGGTTTGTGTATGGTGATGAATGATCGGTTTTATGCATGTTTGCAGGGGTGTACATATTGGTGCACCAGTGTAATTCCCATGAAAAAATAGGTCTGAGCATGTGTTTATGAATAATTGGTTTCATGTATTTTTAACAGGGGTGTACAAAGTGGTGCACATGTGAAAAAATGACTGCATAATCTTATGAAAATTTTGTGCTTGTGTACCTTTTTGTACACATGGGATAACCATGAAGAGAAAATTAAAATTTTAAAAAATAAAAATTATATAGTTATATGGGTACTTTTTTTGTAGATCTCGGAAAAAGCTTTCCGAATATATAAAGTTTACGAATTTTGGATGAACAATTTGAAAGATAAATTATTTTTTAATTAATATTATATTATTTAAAATTGTTGATATCATCATAAATCAATTTGAACTAAACGGTAAATATTTGGATTAAATTATAAATAAGTGATTAAATTGTACATTGGGTCAATACTAAACTGTTTATTTCTAACAATATTTTTTAACTAAACCGTTATTTTTCCATTCTGAATCTGCTCTTAATCCAAGTTGGTTTTCACAGGGAGTTTCCGTTCACAGGACTTGGCCTTAAGGGGTCGTTTGGTTCGGGTAATTGGATTCCTAGGAATTGGATTATTCCAAGAAATGGATTCCTTAATCAAAAAAATAATGTTTGGTTGGGGGAATTGAATTGCATGGTAATCCAAATATCTAATATCTCTTAAATACTCTTATTCTTTGATATTATATTACCTACACTAAATTGTTCAAAATTTCAAATTTTAAAATTCAAATTTTGGTTGACATAATTCTGTTACGTGGTAATTGACATGTTAATTTTAAAATTTTAAATTTCTAAACCAAAATATTGTTTACATGACAGTATGCATTAGTGTGTATGTGTCGAGAAAGGCATTTAAGCAGATGCCAAGAGCCAAAACGTTACAAGAGATGATATAAAAACGAGGAACCAAGTGATGAAACCCAGAGCTATGGAGATTTGGAACCTGCTGCATGGGTGGCGAGGTAGTGACTTGCAGAAGCCCATGTCTTTCGTATACAGAACAGCAACCCAGGCTGAAGAACATGCAGCTGCAAGTGACAGTGTAGCAGTTACCTGCCAATTCAAAAATTATTTTCCATAAGATTGTCTTTCATTCCTCCAGACAGAATTGTTGATCGTAGTAGCCAAGTTTGTCTTTCATTTCGTTTTGTTTTTGTGGTACTTTTCTTCCTTCACATTATGTAATGGTTCACTGGTTTGGTTGCTAATTAAACTTGTTGAGACTCGAGCATTTTTCTGTATGCATCCACAAAACCAGTAGGGTTCCATATCATTAGATTGGGGTGCTATATCTAAGCAATTGCTGGAGCATAGGAAACGAAATAGAGAAAGTGAATTAAATCAAAACATGATATTACTCAAGATAGACAACTGCAACACAGCATTCCCGGCAACAAAATTAAGGTGTGGTAGTGCGGCGTTAGTAAGATAAGACAGCAGAAACCATGAAACAAATGGCTCTCAGATCAACATACGGTGCTTGGCTGGAACTTTACACATTCTGCAGTAACAAACTTTTAATAATTGAGCATTTTTAGCATGCTAAAACTAAACATGATAGCACAGTCCTCATACAGGACTAAATATTTGAAAATCTTATACACGTTACCTGGAAGAGGATAAAAAAAACTTAAGAGAGACATTATATGTTTTTACGTACAGAATTTTGAATATCGTTAGATGAAAAACAAATAAATTGCAGGATGTAAGGGACAACATTAATACATCAGAGACTAATTAACGCATGCACAGATAGAACTAGAAGATGTGGTTTCATTGATAAACACCAGATAACAATGTCTCGGGTTTGAGGAAAAAAATGTTAAGTAGATCAAGGAAAATAATCTCAATGAAGGCATTTTATGCTGAGAGTCTCGTGACTCTATAGAATAACATTTCTACATAGTGGCTAAGGGTGAAACAAAACAATTGTGTATCAGGTGGTGTCTCTTTGTAGCCTGCAGCAAGAACCTTATACTGTTTTAGGTTATTCCAGTGGGACAGTGATAGCTCACTACAACAGGTAGTTAGGAAACTTTTGGTAGAAAAAAAAATATTCTGCCTCATAGAGGTCTACATGAAACTCTGGGAGAACGTCAAAGCTTGCAAAAATTAGAATCAATTAACAAAAATTACATGGTCTAACTATAAACAATGGGCTAACGTTTTACTTATCAGCATGCCCATGAGAAACCTACACAAGGTGAGGTCTATCTATCCAGCTTAGGATAACACTTCCAGAGCAGTAAACAAAACCGAAAAATGCACTAAGTTATTTTTTTGTATGTATGATTAAAGCAACAAAAACCTGAGCAACATACTGTTCCGAGTGCACCTCTGCATGCAAATTTTTCTTCTGACGAGGATGTGGATGCAGAATATAGAGTACTTGATATAACTGAGAGATGCTTCCGCTAATTGATCCAAAGTTGATTTACGAGGAACGATTCCCACCTTCACTTGTTCGTGATAGATAAGATTTAAATTTTCCATGAATGTTAAAGGATATACAGAAAAGATATCACCACAATAAGAGGAATCAAGGAGCACATAATGCCAATGTCACAATACCCCAGAATTGATGGAGAAAGCAACCAAAAAGCAATATAGACATGCAATGTGTGCAGTCCATCAAAGTGTATACTACGTAATTATATGAGCACGATGATCAACATAAATTAAAATAATGCCACAAGAGATCAAAGTCGAACACACTGTTACCATCAGCTGAAGTAGCATGATCAAAGAGCTGGAACTCTAGCAAGGCATTCCTGTTGACGAGAAATGATTCGGTTGCCAATTATTTACCATAAGATTGTCCAAAGGAATCCAATTCCTTTGGACAAACTTGGCTACTACGATCATGGAAAAACTGAAACTGAATAGGAAATTCTCTACAAAAAAATAAATAAAATACAATACATATTTAGAATAAAATTGGCATTGAACTGAGTAAATTGAAAAAAATTAAACAAACACACTACTTAATAAGTATCAGCTAGATCCATATCACCTTCGAAGAATCAAGCAATACATGCTCATAACTACTATCCACCAGAACTAATCATTCGGTTACTAACCCCGTAAATAGAACCCCTAACTCTGCCTAGTACATAGAACAAAAGATAACAAGCATACGAAACCCCTTACAGATAACAAGAGCTAAGTTAAAAATTTACAGAAACACCTACGAACCTTTCACCTCAATCGAAAATGTTCAGATTAGGTCGAAAATCAAAAGTGAATCAAATTCAAAAAGTTATCCTTAACTTTTTAAGATGAACAGGAAATCAAGCAATATTATACGTACCTAATCCTCAAGATGTTCATAAGAGAAATTTGATCTTCCTCTGCTGCATCGTCTCAATCTCTTCTCTCGGTTCTCTCTTCTCTCGAAGCTTTCTGAAAATGAAAATGAAACGTACCCTTTTGATTTAAAAAAGATAATGTGGTAATTTGGTTGATAATTCCATATTTTTTCTTGGAATTGAATTACATTCCATTCATTCTTGGGTGGAATAGAAATGAAAGGATCCAAAGGAATTGGATTCTTAATTTTTTGGGTTGTTTGGTTGGGGGTAATTGGACTGATTCCCTTGGAATCCAATTCCTAGGCTTCCGATTACCCTGAACCAAACGGGCTGTAAGGTTAGATATTCTTTATAATACTCACATCAAGAGATAATCAAAAACTAAAAGCAGAGATAATGTCCACGTGGTCCATCACAAGCAGTAAGCAATCAATCAATTTTAGGAATCCAGGACAGATGTTACTTTGAACCTAAACAGAACACTAGAGAAGAAAAAAGCAAAACAAAAATGGGCGCAATAAATGGAAATTGCAATTCCTCATACTTGACGATTTCACACGGCAATGTTGATAAACCCTTTCTGTTGTTTTCAAATAGTAGTATAAGAATCCCCTCTAACAATACCAAATCTTCTTCACTCTCAATTTTGTTTTCTCCACCTCCACCTTGTTGTCTCTGTTCTACAACTAACAGAAACAGAGTTATCACTGCATTTGCATCAATGTCAACCACTACTTCGTAAGAATTCTCAGTTTTTTTTTTGTGGGTTTCTTGAAAACTTATGAATTTTGTGTTTTAACTTGTATTCTTTTTGGGTTTTGCTTCAGGAATGTTCAGGTTGAGGCTTTGCCACCTGCGCTTGACTCTACATCAGAACCACCTTCTGTTTTCGATGGAACAACAAGGTTGTACATTTCTTACATGTGCCCTTATGCTCAGCGTGTATGGATTACAAGGAACTGTAAGGTTAGTAGTACTATTTGTACAACCCTTGGTTGGTAGCTTCTTGGAAATTTGAACCAATTTACATGATTTCTGATTAAATCTTTAATTTGTGATATCTCTGAGGTGTAGGGGTTGCAAGAAAAGATCAAATTGGTACCAATTGATCTACCAAATAGGCCTAATTGGTATAAGGAAAAGGTGTACCCTGCAAATAAGGTGAGAATTTTTTAAGCACAGTATGTGTTTAAGCATCACTTTAAGGTGTAAATTGAGGGAATTGGTGGCTTTAAAATGAAATGGTAAAAGCTATTGGTAGCTAGTTATTAGATTTTACGCGAAAAAACATGCTTGTCAAAATTTAATATTGTATTGCTCCACAACAGGCTGGTTTTTATCCCCCAATTCTTTGAATTCTCTTCATTGATATTGTTTCTTTTGTATCCTGCTATTTATGAGAATCACAAATTTCATATACAGGTACCTGCGCTTGAACATAATAATGAAGTGATAGGGGAGAGTCTCGATTTGATCAAGTATCTTGATACTAACTTTGAAGGGCCTGCACTTCTCCCAGATGTAAGCTATCAATCTCTCTTGATACTTGACCGCAAAATCTAAGTTAAACTTTCAAGTTTGGGAACTCATGAATGTTTTGAAAGTTTAACAGGACTCTGCCAAGAGAGAGTTCGCAGAGGAATTACTATCCTACACAACCGAATTTAGTAGTGGTGTGGTTGGCTCGATCAAGGGAGACACAAACGTTGGTAAGAGTGAACCCTTTCCATTTTTTTATGTATTTGATTTCAAAATGGGAAAAAAAAGTAAAAAAAATTAAGAATAGGAAAGGAACTCGCAGTGAAGATAAACTAACTTTACATCGTAATTCATGGTTGATTTGCATTAGGTGCTCCTTTTGATTACCTAGAGGCAGCGCTCTCCAAATTTTCCGACGGGCCTTTCTTCCTCGGTGAATTCAGTCTGGTAAAAACAATTTGTAGTATATTTTAGTATAGCAACGTCCAGCTTCAACTTGGGATTTATCATTTGCTGAATACTTATATGTCGGCGAAATCCCTAGTTGTTGGGAAGCACCATTAGTGTGCTACACCAGCTAATCTTTGTCATTCTTGTAGCTATTACTTGGTGACTGAATATGAAAATTCTAAAGGAAAATCCCTGAATTGTCAGGTGGATATAGCTTATGCTCCATTTTTTGAAAGGTATCAGCCGCTACTAATGGATGTTAAGAAGTATGATATCACGACAGGAAGGCCGAAGCTAGCATCATGGATTGAGGTACACTCAAAATTCCCTATCCTAATTTTCATCTTGTTTTGGGCATTTGATTTTCTATTAGTGTCATGATTAATTGTATCATGAAGAAAAGATAATTTTTGAGAACCCCCACATCTTATATTCTTTTCTGTTAGTTAATGTTGCAGCAAGTTTTATGAATTGAGTGATCAATGTTACCCATCCCTAGCTTTAATAAAGGCTAATGTAGTATTCAGATAAATCTTTGAATATGTATAATGGGTACTTTTGATTTCGATGTTGTGAAGCTAATAGTAACTAGCTTATTAATGATTAATGACTTAGATAATGTAGTTTTTTTTCTGTTTTGGTCATTACATGATAAACAAAAACTTTGTAATTTTGCAGGAGTTGAACAAAGTTGACGGTTACACACAAACCAAACGTGATCCTGCAGAGCTAGTTGCAAGCTTAAAGAAGCGCATTTTGGTCGGTCATCTCACTCATCCTTTACTGCATTGCTAGATCTATTGTCAAAATCACTTGATCAAATATTTAGCTGTTCCATTCAGTAGCAGTTAAAATTCTCCCTTCTTTTATTTCTGCAGGGCATTTGAAGACTACACTGTGCTTGGAAATCACCCTTCAGCAAGTCCATCACTTCAACGTGTTGTTCAGTCATAAAAATGAAAGCTAAGTAGTATATTGCAAGTTCTGGTTGATTTACTCAAACTACATAAATGCTTATGTATTTCGTTTTTCGAAGTTATAAATCTATCTTATTTATTAATGACGTACAAATTACATGGTTGAAGCTGTTTTCCAGTTCCTTTTCCTAGCATTACTAACTAGTGAGACATGAAGGGGAAAAAGAAATATGCAATTCTTATAAAAGATATGAGATCTGTAGCATCTTAGTACTTGTCACAGCCAATGGTTCGTATTCAGCTTTACTGCTTCAGCACTTAATCTTGAAATTGTGGGGTGCTTCTTAGAAGACCATGAGACTAGGGAAGAACCTAAGAAAACACAATGTCAACTAATTGATCTTATAGTATGGAAGCTAGCCCAGTCTGAATCAAAATACAGGCAGCAATAACATCTTGCAAGCTGACAATGTAACACCAGAGCCAATGCTGCCTTTAACATGTCTCAGTATCCTTTTAACAAGCTGCATATTTGAAGATGTAGGAGCACGCAGAAACTGTGACACATAATAAGTGACTGCAAAGCTTGAATCAGGTCTACTGAGAATCGAGTACTGTAAACCACCTACCGAAGTTCTATAGTGACTAACATCATCCAGAAGAAGTAGAGAGAATCTAGGTCCCTGAGCAACTGGAGTAGTATCAGGACTACAGTTTAGCATCTCATCCTTTCTAGCAACCGGAGAGCATATTTCTTCTGTGAAAGAAAAATAGTAATAGAGGAATTCAAGCATTCAATTCCCATAGAAGAGTGTTAAGGATCCCAATTCCTTCATTGAAAACTCTTTACTAAGAACAGACACAAAAGAAGTAAGCAAAGAAGATGAAAACCCTGTGAGGATAATGTCGTTCACATTCAAAAGAAGAACAATCAGTTGATGCTGGTGCTTCGTGTTCTTCATTTCAATTTATGTTCTTAATGTTTTTATATTTTAATGTTATGATGTTTTAATTTTGAATTTGCTCCTTTGGATGTTATTGATGTTCTTTGGATTATGGATGTTGAATTTCTTAATTTCAATCTGGGTTTCATTTCAATGCAACTGATTTTGCAGTGAATGAGTGAATGAATATGATTGTGTGAATTGGTAGGAACACTTATCTCTGATTTTTTTAGTGTAGAATTGGGGTGGTGCTAGCATTTAATGGTGGCTATTGACATTTGACAAAACACTTGATTTTATCTGAAACCAATTCACACCCCAAGCGAGAATTGTCACCTTGAGAACCTTACACTTTCTTTTATCTGGCGCCTTATCAGTGTTCTATAAGAAACAGTGGGCATGTTATGACCGGTTTTCAAAATCGTTGACACGGAGAAAAGTTTTGCTTGAATATTTTTTATCTAGTAGCATCATAATCAACTGCTTTACATGTGGTTGGTTATGATTATACTTATAAAAACATTTATTAAATAAAAAATTTACCCAAATTTACTTGATTGATTGAATGTTGGTCATATTTCACGGTACTTTTAGTTATGATGTTGTTAGATCAAAAATAATTAAGCAGTTTTTTTTTCCGGTTTTAGGTTTTATACTAGTGTTAAGCAGAACCAGGAATTGGTATCATGGGGGTTAATTTTTTTTTATATAAACATGTAGAATTTTAGGGGGTTAAATGCTAATATTAGGTGGACTAAATATAAATTATAAAATCATATTAAGGTTTTTTGTGTAGTTTTGGGGATTTTAGAGGGGCTGGAATCAGGATTAGTCAACCGTTGGTTCTTGTTTCTCATTCTAGAACACTCCCAAATAGTGTCTACTGTCTATGTTGAATTCTCCTACATGGAAGAGGATACAGCATGAGTTATCATTTGTTCAAAATTTGAGTAAAATTTCTACAGAAAGATAAACTCTAATGTTTGCTAATACTGGTCGGTGAAAGCTCAGCTCCTAAGGATAGGTAGCTTTATTATCTTGGTTGGGATTCTCTGTTCCCCAAAGTGCAAAGTCTGATGGAGGACTGGGTTTCAGCCGCTGAGCTGAACAATTTGACAATAATGGTAGAAATGCCTGGAATTTGGTTGAATCCCCCGAGTCTTTACTGGGAGTGTCCTTAAGGCTAGATACTTTCCAATTTTTGAAATTACACTTGATCAGTTTGCTGCTGGGAATTTTGATGGTAATCAGTACACAGATACTCTTTTCAAAGATATATCCTATTTCAGTTCTCGCCTTTTGCTTGTAATTTTGCTTTTCATCCATAGTCGAGGCTGATTATTAGCTTGGTATATCAGGCCCTCGCTTATATTAAAAAAAATAAAAAGGAATCGAGTAGACTTTGGTGTATTGAGACGTTGATTTGGCTAGATACAAAATACAAAATCACTTGATTTTCTTAGCAAGGTTCTTCTCAAGAACCATCAATGGAGCTACGTGGTTTTCTCCCAGACACAAAAATGGTAGCTTTTCGTCATAAAGCGTTAGATATATCATATTCGAGTGACAATAACAGATAAAGTTCATCCACGTGTTCAATGAGAAACAAGTGATCAATCAATTGAGTCTAGTTCTTATGTTTACTTTCAAGTTTTAACCTAACACTCCACTTCTTTCTAGTTCAACTCTAGAGAAAGATGGCCGTTATAAATGCAAATTTCAATTCGTCATACCAAAATTTCCGCTATAAATGTAATAGGTACTTCTGATTTTGACGTTGTGAAGCTAAAATAAAAGTGAAGTGTTTTATTGTAAGTTCCAGTTGATATACTCAAAGAACTACATAAATGCATATGTATTTAGTGTTTCGATTTTCGAAGTTATAAATAAATCCATCTCATTATTAATAACATTCAAATTATATGGTTGAAGATATTTTCCGGTTCCTTTTTTCAGCATTACTAAGTAGTGAGACTTGAAGATGAAAAATCTAAATATGCAGGGCAGTATGACCATTGAGAACACATGCATCATCGATATTCAGTCATGACCTACAGGATTTGTAATGATTGTCAGTTGAGCTCCAGGCCAGGAGGAATTGCATTTTGTTGCAAGAGAAATCTTCTAAAGAGGAATGCACCAGTTGCATCATCCGTTTTCCCTTGGACAATGCCTCCTATGGGCAATGTGGGATCTAAAGATTTGGGGTCATATCCCATGTCCCAATTTCAGCATGTGCCCTGTCCCATGTCCGAATCTCCAGAGACACCTGATATTTGGGTAACCACCCTGAGCTATCCACAACTGAATTTTATTGTTAAAGGACTCATGAGAATCAGATTCTGGAGAGTTTTTTTTGAGAGAAATACAAGTGTTGACTATCTATTTCTTAACCATGAAAAGCTGTTTGAGATATACACGCCTTCATCATAGAATCTTAAACCTAAAACAAACAAACCCAAAAATCTCTATGCATTCAACATAACAGAAAACAACCCATTTTCTCTCTGGCTTCTCTGGTTTTGTTTGTTTTATGAAAAAAAAATCAAATGGGAGATCATTATGAGAAGAAAACAATTGGTGGAGGATGGGAACAAAATACAATAGCAACACCAAGAAGGAATAACTCATCTTCATCTTATTTGTTTAATATTGGTGGTCTTAGAAATTTAATAACTTGGTTTTTTATTGTTTGTTCATTGATTTATATTCTTTATTCATCTAATATTCTTCTTACTAATGAACGACAACAAGGTTGTGTTTACACAAATAATGCTATCTCATCATCAACTGATGTTGCAGCAGTTGTTGATGATGACCCAGCAACCCTTTCTTCTGCTGCTGCTTTCACTAACTCATCTTCTGATTCTCTTCTATCTATCAAACGAGAAGATGATTCAGTAGAAGAAGAAGAAGATGGAGACAAAACTCGATTAATGCGAACCAGTAGAATTAGTCGTTTTGATGATACGGAGCTAAAACATGTATTCTTCTGTATTGCTGCATCATCAAAGTTATGGGAACAAAGAAAAGAATATATAAAACAGTGGTGGAGGCCTAGAGTTACGAGAGGAATTGTTTGGTTAGATAAAAGAGTTAGAACTAGAAGAAATGAGAATTTACCAGAGATTCGTATATCTGGAGACACGAGGCGATTTCAGTACTCGAACCGGCAAGGTTCAAGATCAGCTCTTAGGATATCAAGAGTTGTTTCAGAGACACTGAGGTTAGGTTTGAAAGATGTAAGATGGTTTGTAATGGGAGATGATGATACTGTTTTCTTTGTAGAGAATGTAGTCAGAGTGCTTTCGAAATATGATCACAGGCAGTATTACTACATCGGGAGTTCTTCTGAAAGCCATGTTCAGAATATTTTCTTTTCATATTCAATGGCTTATGGTGGAGGTGGGTTTGCTATTAGTTATCCTTTAGCAGTTGCGTTAGAGAAGATACAGGATCGGTGTATGAACCGGTATCCTGGGTTGTATGGTAGTGATGACAGGATCCAAGCTTGCATGGCCGAGCTCGGCGTACCCCTCACCAAAGAGACCGGCTTTCATCAGGTAATGAAAATCAATCATTGATAGTTGTTTTCATTTATAGCTATACTAGAAAACGTAATTTAAGGTTGTGAATTTAAGCGCCTCGATTTGTAATTCAGAGTTATCTGGTTTCGAGATGTCATTTGCACTTCATGATGTAGAATTTCGACATACTTGTTCATTGCAGTATGATGTGTATGGAGACTTATTGGGTTTATTGGCTGCTCATCCCATTGCTCCACTTGTTTCGTTGCACCATCTAGACGTGGTTGATCCAATATTCCCTCGAATGAAAAGAGCTAAAGCTGTAGAACATCTTTTTGAAGGCACACAGTTTGATTCGTCTAGTATAATGCAACAATCTATCTGTTACTCCAAGAAACACGCATGGTCAATTTCGGTTTCTTGGGGATACGTTGTTCAGATATTAAGAGGTGTAATGTCACCAAGAGAACTTGAAATGCCAACAAGAACGTTTCTGAATTGGTACAAAAGAGCTGATTACACTGCATATGCATTCAATACTAGACCTGTAACTAAACATCCATGTCAGAAACCTTACATTTACTATATGAGTACTGTCCGTTACGACAGAGCTAAGAAACAAACTATTAGTGTTTACATTCGAAGAAAAGAACCACACCCTTATTGCAGGTGGAAAATGGATTCTCCAGAGAAAATCGATTCAATTGTTGTCATTAAGAAACCAGATCCCCTTCGATGGCAGAGGGTAAGTTTTTCTCGAGTTTCTTCTGTATAGACAACTGCATCCATCTCTACTGTCATTGCTAGTTGTTAACTTTGATTTTGATTTGCATTCTGTTGTTTTTGTTGCAGTCGCCGAGAAGAGACTGCTGTAGAGTTCTGCCTTCAAGTAAAAATAAGAATTCGACAATGTACATATCTGTGGAGCAGTGCCGACCAGGAGAGGTTAGTGAGTTTTAGCAAAGGAAAAACAGGAATAGATTTTTGAAACACTGAACTATGTTAACTGAATCAGACTCGGGTTTGTCAGAAAACCCAAATGTCAGACTTGGAAAAGGTTCTCAGAGCACAATGAAATGTTCGATTTAATGCGCTACTGTTTCATTGGTAACACAATGCTAAAATTTCAATTCTGAATGAAAAGCAATTCAAAGAAACGAGCATAAGTTTAGTTACATAAGGTTTGCTTGTGCAGGAGAGTCCCATCATATAGCTTTACTTGTTATATTCTCTTTGATCTGCATAGCTTTACTTGTTGTATTTGTTTTGATCTGCATAGCTTTACTTGTTATATTTGTTTTGATCATCGGCATAGTTTTACTTGTTAGAAGCTTTATCTCTACGTTCTCGAGAATTTCCTTCGGGACAGTAGCCGAAGAAGACAATGTGGTTTGATTACCATTAGTATTATTCTTAAGTTGCTCTGGCACCTGCAATTGCCTTATAGTTACAATTCTTCCATCTGTTAATTGCACATCAACTGCATTACAGCAAATCGAACATTCAAAGAATCCAATTAGTTAAACAAGAATCAGCAAAGAATTTATGCAGAAATTTCTCAAGAACCTTCAAATTTTAAATGAAGAAACAGTGTCAGAAACCAGAAGAAACCCACGAAAGTACTGCTCTTAATCTTTAAAAGAGTCGAAATTTCAAGAAAATTAAAGAAATCCATGAAACTAAATTATGTTTAATTTCAGTAGTAGAGTTGAAATTTCAAGAAAATAGAAGAAACCCAGAATAGAATTTGAGAGAAATTAGAGAAAAAGGATAATTTACCCGGATGAGAAAACCAGTAGAGAATCAACACAGAGATGAAAATAATCAAAGGAATAATATGAATCCATTTCTGAGAAACAGAGAATCTTGAACAAAAAGTGCTCGTTTCTTTCTTGCTACCACCATTAATGGATGATGTTGAGACATAGAGTGGTAATAATAACTCATCATCATCTGAATTATTACTATCTGTTGATTTTCTACTTCCTGAAGATCTTTCTACAGAAACCATTGGTATGTTTATGTATTCATCAGAGGTACGAATCGGACTTGCTTGTCTATGCATCTTCAATGTCTGTGTAAGAAACAATCAAGAAGTTGGAGAAACCTGAGAAGGGTGTGTTTGGGCAGAAATCAAATCAACCCAAAACAACCTAATTCCAACATCTAAAATGATCAAAGAGAAGAAAATTCAACTCAGGGTTTAACGTGGTTCGGCTTTACTATGCCTACATCCACGGGTAAGAAGATTCTGATCTTTATTGATTAAGAATTATGATTACAGATACAAAAAGCTCCATTGGAGCTCTGGTGAGAATGCAGATGCAGAGGGATCTTTTCCCCTCCAGCCGAAGCCGATCCTCCCTCTTTTTTTTTTCCCCTTTCTTTTATACCTAAGTTTTATTTGACGTGTCAAGC
>JAJJMC010021118.1:569274-610814 GCA_023531435.1 Papaver californicum | reverse complement strand
GGTTCGATCCTTGGTACGATCCCTGGTTCGGGACATCTTGTGCTCCGTACTTTGCTGCCACGTGTCAAGCAACTTTTTGATACTCACAGGGTGAACAGGAACTTGTGAGAGAGGGAGAGAGCTTTGAAGTTAGGAATAAGTGCAATGACCAGAGATTATGGTTTTTAGTTTCCCAGCGGTTTCTTTTTTTGTACTCAGCTAAGGACCCGTGGTACTGGCAATTATTTGGTGGTCGCTTGTCTACTTCAGACTATTTTATTTGGCCATTAGATGAAGCCGCCAAAAGCAATGAGGAAAAAGGTGATTTTGTGTTTTTTGGTTAGCATTACACAACAAGCAAGTACTAGAATTGAACTTACCTGCTCTCTGAAGATAATCCAGAGTTGGTGCACCTTTATGACAAAGACACCAAACAAGAAAAGAAACCTCAAAGTAATTTTGGGTTTCCATATAAGGAAAAAACAAGAATCCATCTACATCCAGAGAGGCATAGCAATTAGCCACTGAGAAGTCATGAGCAAAATTCAAATTTCTAGTATCTTCCACTACAATATTATGAACTGAAATAACAAAGCCTTCTAGTATCTGAAGTAAACTCACAACTTCACACATCTCCTCCTCATTAATATTTCTCTTAAAATTAAAATTCCAAACTCATTGATCAGAAATCATATCCTTTATAGAAGAAGTTTTGAGTTTAGAAAGCTTAAAAAGTCTTGGAAATCTGTCTCTAAGGATGTTCTTGTTGTGCCTATGACAATAAAAAGCTTGAAAATAGAATGTTAAACAGAATTAAAGAAATTAAAAATTGAATCACTGATTTCAAACAACACACAAGGACAGAGCCACCTGCTCACAAATTATCCTTAACACAATAGTCGGCGGATACTCCTCAAGATGAGAGGTGATATACCCCCACAGCGGAGATGTGTCCAGGATATAACTGCACGTTATGACTTGTATAAGCACAATACATATCACCCATTCATACGAACTCAACAACAAAAGATGATGGAAAGAAATAAACAAGCAAAGCGCATAGCAAAGCGATAAGAAGGAAAAATAGCTAGGGATAGTAGCCTGCTCTAAGATGAATTGGAATGAAGAAGTTGTGTTCTTTTTATTGAAGAAGAAGAAGAGAGAAATCAGCCAGTAATTAAACCAAATCAATATCGACATAATGTTGTAGAAGAAAACGGGCAGAAAATGTCGACATAATGTTGTAGAGGGTAAATTTTTTGGTAAGAAAATTTTATCTGCCGGGTCAGACGCCCCCCACATAAAGAAGATTTATTTTTGAAATTTAAATTCATTTAGAAAATATTTCAAAAGAATTTTGTCCAAAAAGATAAGTCTTGGTTGACTCACACACACCCAAACCCGGCCCGCCAGGACGGCATCGGCGCGAAGCACTGCGCGTATGTGTAATGTGTGGTTGCACCAACTAGCCCATTTCCTAAGTCCTCTCCCTCACACAAAAGTGTGTTGACCCAAAGGGCCACTCTAAGATGCAATTTTCCTAGTAATATGAAGAGGCAACATCTTTAGTTTCTCCTATGTGGGACTAAAGGTTTCATTCACTAATAGTGAAAATGAGCTAGTGTCCTTAGTGACTCCATGGTCCTAAGATCCATTCACACCAAGACCAACAATAAAACATATTAAAATCATTTTCTCCAACAATCCCCCATATGAAAAGCCGATAAAAAATCAGAAATCAGAAAGCGAGAAATACCACTATAGGAAAGAGGTGTCCATAAGGTCTTGAACCTTTGCTTAGTGAAAAATTACAGGAACTACTTGATGGACAGTGAACACGATGTCTTGAACTGCCATCGTTTGGTGTAGTTCATCAATAACTTCCACGCGTGATATCTCTCTAGGTGTTGTCAAGTTCGTGTCGTTGTGTCCATTTTGGCCGTGGACCCGTTTCTCAGAATGCTCTAGAGAATCAGCTTAATTCTCATAGGAAGTGACCCACTTCCTCATTCGGATAGTAAGTTCTATCAAGAGTGTTTACTGCTACACCCCACTTCAATCTTAAACTGAAACTATAGAACTCATTAACATTTATTTAAAAATCATCTTCCACATGTAGTCACACTATCACGTCTATACCATAGGGAAGGGACAGAGAATAAAATTCTCTGATAGTGTTTCCTTTAACCCACCACAAATTAGTTGTCTCATTCAAAACCTTGATCTTGGGATCTCCAGTCAGCAAGGTTGAGTATCCTTCATGGCAATTTTATTTAATGAGCTTAAGCCACATCCCCCTCGATGCATTAATTACTAACTACCTCCTTGGAAAAACCTTTCGCCAAAGGGTCCGTGATATTGTCCTTGGACTTCACAAAGTCAATGGAAATAATACCAGTCGAGATTAGTTGTTTCAGGGAATTATGTCTTTTACGAATGTGTATAGACTTCCCATTATAGTTCTTTTTTTTAGCATTAGTTATTGTAGCTTGACTATCACAATGTATAAATATAGCTGGCACAGGCCTATGCCATAGAGGATTGTCTTCTAAAAATCATCTTAGCCATGGGCTTCTTCTCCTGCTTTATCTAACGCAATAAACTCTGATTCCATAGTGGATCGAGTTATACAAGTATGTTTGGAACTCTCCCAAGAAACAGACCCACCTGCTAGAGTGAAAACATATCCACTCGTAGACTTATACTCTTTTGAGTCTTATATCCAGTTTGCATCACAAAATCCCTCAAGGACAGCAGGGTACCTCTCATAATTCAAACAAAAGGTGAAAGTGTACTTCAAGTACCTCAACACTCTAATAAGTGCATCCCAATATTCCTTCCATGGATTACAGGTATACCTACTCAACCTACTCGCAGCATAAGCAATGTCTGGTCTCGTACAGTTCATCAAATACATCAGACTTCCTATAACACGTGAGTATTCAAGTTGTGAAATGATGTGTTTGTAATAGTGGTAAAAAGATTGTTCGTTCACTCAGACTTGTGAAGATTGATTCTAGACCTAATTTTAATTCTAAAATAGCAAATAAATAAAATATGATATCAATATTAATGATTACTGGGACTTAGGATTTCACCATTTATCATATTAAGTGATTCATACATTAATTATGAACAATTATAACTCAAATTATCAACTCTGATTCTTTGTCTAAAGTAGATTTCTAAAACATTAACTATAAATCATAAGCATGATGCATCAAAAATTCTAAGTCTAAGCATACACCATAAAAAAAAACAATTAATTAAGAAAAATCATAAATCGATTAAAATCAATGCAAATAGTCATAGAATTAATCATAGTTACCACTTAATAATGAAATATGACTTCCTCCGTTGTCCCAGTGATGGGGTTTAGCTCATCATAGCAAACACTCTCTCAAAAGATGAATACATAGCTCAAAGATTGTTTACAAAAAAGAAAAGAAAATGTAACCGAAAATCGCTACGAATATTTCTATTGCAAGGAAGGAAATGGTCACTGTTCACTCAATGTTCTCTGTCGCTAAAAGCAAAGAGTTAACGACAGTTTTCTGGTGCATAAAAGAACATTGAAAAGATGACGGTTTTTCGTGACTCTTCTTTGGTGTGACTTTCTGGTTTTCTTCTTCTTCTTCCCTGTTGATGAAGAACTTGTTTTTGATTTTTTTTTCTTTCTTTGATTCTGCCGAAACCAGCCTTCTCAAATCCTTTCTACCTTATCTTATTTATAGTGCAACAACCAAATCTTCCTTCTATATCTTCCATAAACTCACACAATATCTTTTTGATTTGATCATCAAATACTCGGTGGTTTTCTTCTTCTCAAGATTTTGTTGTTGCCAAACTTATTGTGTCGAAAATAAAACTCCAAACCCCACTAATATTTACTCGATCTGTTTAAATCTTAAAGAGAGAAAATTTCTTTATTACAAAGAGTTTTGTATCAAATATAATCCCGAGATTCTTTTACGGCAACAAGATATTTTGCGAGATATGGTTTGTTGATTTTGAGTGTTTAACCCGTGTACAAATTCCTTTTTGATAAAGCAAAAATATTCATATCTTAAAGGAAAAAAACAACCAAATATCTTCTTCCCAGATCGATCATTTGAGAGAATAATTTTCCTCCAAAGTTTGAATTTGAAAGTGGGTGCCTTGATCGTGAATGTGGGTGCCTTTATCCATTCTCCTTGGTGCCTTATCACTTTTATGGGTGTCTTTAACACTTTTAAGCTATCTTTTTCCACAATTATTAATCCCAGAAAAATACTTAAAAATAATTAAAATAACATTATTAATACAAAAATTGAGTAACAATAATACAAATATGAGCTCAAATAAGACACAAAATTGTGTTTATAAAATACTCTCAAACTTATATTTTTCTAGTCCTCGAGCAAATCTAATAAAAATCTTAACTCATTGTCGCAAGCATTGCGATTGCACTTAGCGTGTGCAACAAGCCTTTAAACCCCTAGGTGGCCCTAGTGGCCGAGTGTTGTCTCGAGAGGGTTTACAAGAGGTGTACCTACAAAACCTTTACTCCAACTTTTATCTACTTGTAAACCATTGAGGGTAGACACTAAACATGCTATTTAGTTGGCTACTAAGTTCTTTGGCTATGGGAGGAATTACCATGTCTTGAATCCAATTACAGTACACGAGTTTGCACTCAAGCGTACTAAAATTCATATATAAGAATACAAAGCACTACTCAGAAAGTCGTACAATGAACCATGATACTCGGAATCTAACAAACCATAATCACATAAATAGATTAAGAAGATGGATATGGAGATAAAAGTGTGCGATTGTTGACCAAGGTGAACGGTGTTTCCCAGAATATTTTGTATGAACATCATTCCAAGATGAACCCTAATGGATTGAGATACGCATCCACTGGTCAGAATCCTAATTCTAATATCAACTCAGTTGGTATATACAAGGGCCCAAGCGGTCGATTTATTGAATATATATACAATTATTTTTATATTATTGAATGTATCGACAACATGATTGGATCATTTGAATCCAAGGCGCATGCTTCTTTTCAGCAGATTACATGATAGTTCACCTGGATCCTGCATTCTACTCTTGCTTAGGAGACGGAGACAGGGAGAACACACACATATTGCTATCCAAGTGTCAATACTCGATTTTATTTATTTATTTATATATTTTTATTTTCTTGTGGTCAAGTTCAATTAAAATAATGGGCTTGATCTCAATCACTCATTTTACTTCATCCTGGCGACAACAAAGAGATACTAGTGCCCCACCAAGTCACTTAGAGAAACACATAAAGTTACATAAATAAAAACAGAACGTGATATGGTGACGACTCCGAGATATGGTGATGACTATCATGTTATTTCTAACACCTGAGCTTTGTCCTTTTATGAATAGACCATTTAGTTGGGTCCCTCAACTCCTATAGAAAAGAATCTTGTTTCAATCTACCTAGAATGGTTAGTGTCATCCAGAATTGTTCACAAGTCTCTAGATTTTGGAGTTTCACTATTGGACAAAAAATTTCTCCCTTACCCCCAAACTTAAATCTAACATTGTCCTCAATGTTCTAAAGATAAAATTAAAAGCATGAACAAGGAGAAACTGTTACCACTAAAGGAAAGAAAATAAGGAAAGATATTATCGTGTCGCATGAGCATGGGTTACCTCCCAGCAAGTGCTAAGTTTAAAGTCTTCATCAAGACATCAAATACCACAAAATGGCTAGTCACCTTTCAAAATCATATACCAATAGCCGAAACAATTGTGGGTCAACAATACCAAATAGAGCTGACACAAATATAAGACACATGTACTGGATCATACAAACAAACAAACTACGCACGACCTTATCTAAGGTTTCGTTCAAGGCAACTAGATTTATCTGGGGTGGCCATTTAGGTTCCATATGAGTGTCTGGATGAAAAGGGCCAGCCGAACAATGGGTCTCTAATAGCTGGATTTCCTTATTGGCGGTATCAGGAGGATCGGGTTGTGGAGTTTGAAGAAACTCAAGTAATACCTTAGATGCACAAAGATCGATTCCCAAGTTAGGGACTTCAAATAGGGATAATTGACCATCACAAGAATCATTATTACCCCCAAACTTAAGATAAATAATACTCTCAACTGGACCAAAACCTATTGGATGGATTCTGGGGTCCGTAAGGTCAGCACAATGCCCGATTTCTTTGTGAACTGGTCATCTAAACGAAAACCATCATCAAAATCATATAATAGATTATTAATGAAGGTCTTCAACAAAGGATCATCAACTAAGGTGTTAATCATAGTTTCTTCCTCCGAATCACTGAAAGGTTCATCAAATAAAGGATTGTCAAACATAGTATATGCTAATGGATCACGAACTAAAGTGCTAATCATATTTACCTCTTCTAAATCATCCATCTAAGGAGACTGCCAACTAACATTAAAGACACACAACTCAGTGGTCATATTACCAAAAGGTATGTTCATAAGTCATATTCTACAGTTGATGACAACATTAGATGTGGCTAAAAACGGGCGACCTAAAATCACCGGTATTTGAGCATTTTGGTCCTGAACAGGCTGGGTATCTAGAACAACAAAATCCATTGCATAAATGAACCTATCAACCTCAATAAGAACATCCTCTATGACACCACGAGGTACTTTGACCGACCTATCTGCTAACTGCAGTGTCATTTTGGTCGGTTTCATTTTACCAAGACCTAGCTGGGTGTACACATGATACAGGAGTAAGTTAACACTAGCTCCTAAGTCAAGAAATGCCTTATCAACCACGTGATTACCGATCACACAAGATATGGTGGGATATCCAGGGTTTTTATACTTAGGGGGTGTTTGGTTCATAAGGATTGAACTTACTTGACCAGCTAAAAAGGCTTTCTTATGGACATTAAACTTACGTTTCCGTGTACAAAGATCTTTAAGGAACTTGGCATAAGCAGGCATTTGCATAATTGCTTCTAATAATGGAAGGTTGATGTTCACCTACTTAAATATTTCCATTATCTCGTTGAAAGTTGATTCCTTCTTTGTTGGAACTAACAACTGTGGGTATGGGGCTTTAGGCACAAAGGTAGTCCGATCAGGAACTGTATTAGACTCTTTAGATATTTTATCAGTCTCTTCAGCTATTGGATCCTCTTGGGAAGTAGAAGGTGGAACTACAATATGTCAACTATCAGGCATGGTTACCTTGTTGTCAACTACCTTTCCACTCCTAAGGGTTGTAACAGAGTTCACATGATTGAACAGTTTCTCTCCAGAAGATACTTCATGAACTCCTCTAGGATTGGGTTGTGTTTGACTAGGAAGCTTACCTTTTTCTCTCAAAGACTCATTCAACTGACTAACCTGGTTTCATAAATCGGAAATATCCTGAGAGTTAGCCTGAACCATCTTCTTACTAGATTGTAAACTTTGTTCAATTGATTGCTGAAACTTTATAGTGTTCAGAGCTAACATGGAAAAAAACTCATTTAAACTCATGATTGACGGGTTCTGAAACTGGGCTGGACCTGAAGGATTCTTAGTATAGCCAAAACCTAGGGGATCCTAAGAATTACTAAACTGACCTTGACTCTGGCCCTTAGACCAAGAAAAATTAGGATGGTTTCTCCAACCAGGGTTATAGGTTTCTGAATATGGGTCAAATTTCTGACAGTTTTCAAACCTAGAGTTGTTATAAAGAGCATGAGCTTGTTCTTCATATCTAGCATGGTTTGACTCTTGATTCATCTCTAAGGCCTCTAGACGCCTAAGTCTATCTGACCCATGATAAACTATATCGATCCTATGGATAGGATTCCTAGATATTTTTGGTTCTCTCAATGAAGCCCATTTCCTAGTTTTCTCGGCTAACTCGATGAACGAGTCAAAACATTTATCTGGGTCCTGAAGGGTTAATTTCCCACTACTCATTCTTTTTACCTGCATACGGGTCTCACTATCAGGCCCTCGTATAAAATTTGGGTCATGTGGGCTTTCTCAAAGCCGTGATGTGGACAGTGGTATAACAATTCATTAAACCTTTCAACATAATCGTGTAGGTTTTCACCTAATTTTTGCTTATAGGTTTGAATAGACTGACGAACAGCGGCAGTCTTATTGTGTCGGTAGAATTTCTTAACAAAAACCTATACAACACCATCCCAGGTGGTGATTGTTTTAGAAGGAATAAAATGATACCACTTTTTAGCTTTATCCTCGAGAGAAAAGGGAAAGAAACGCAACCTAAGCACATCTTTGGAGACATTCAGATAACTCATTGTTTCACAAATCATTTCGAAGTCTCTTACGTGGGTATACGTGTTCTCATTCTCTAACCCCCTAAATGTATGAAGCATGCCAATTAACCCAGGTTGAATATCAAATTTGATAGTAGTGGCTGGTAAAACTACTCCTGGGTCATGTTCTACTCTAGAAGGGTTCACACGATCTCTAAGGGTCTTGTTTACCCGGACTTCATGCTTATTATTACCACCCATTACGGTAAAAACAGATGTATCATTTAAATCCGTGTAACGGATTAGACTCAAACAAAAAAGGTCGTTTTCTTCAAGTTTATTTCCTACGTGAATCCAACGAGGCATACACAAGCAAGAATACTAGTGTTTAACAAGAATATGTGCACATGCAAATGTTGGGGTTCACTATTTTAGGTAAGCTTGGGTTACCGCAGCAAAATATACCTACAATCAAAGATTGGTCAAAGGTACAAGGATGGGGTTTGTGGAATTTCAGATGGTAACTCCCAAAAGGCACACGACATGGGTTCAGTTTACTATTCGACAAGTTTTCCTAAAATCGGTAATATGACAAGTAATCCGATAAGTTTTTTTTTAATAAATTAAATATTAAAAATAAACAAGCAAGCAAACAAGATAATAAAATTCCAAAAGGGAGATAAGAAATAGAAAAACTAACAAAAATAATTAAAATCTAGTTATAAAATTCTTTTTTTTTTCTCCGTTCTTTTCGCTTTGTCTTTAGCTTTAATTCCCTAAGTCTTTTAATCAATCATAAATCTGATTGGCTCCAATTTCTTTTTGATTCAAAACCTGCAACAAAAAGATAAATACCCAAAAAAAAAACGTAAAATAAGACAAAAGAATAAAAATCTAAAATAAAACCACTAAAAACTAAAACTAAACCTAAAAACAAATCTAAAGACAAATCCGCGTCGGCGACGCTGAAAATTGATGTGTTTGTAATAGTGGTAAAAAGATTGTTCGTTCTCTCAGACTTCTGGAGATTGATTCTAGACCTAATTTTAATTCTAAACTAGCAAATAAATAAAAGATGATATCAGTATTAAGGATTACTGGGACTCAGGATTTCACCATCTATCATATTAAGTGATTCATACATTAATTCTAAACAATTATAACTCAAATTATCAACTCTGATTCTTTGCCTAAAGTAGGTTTCTAAAACATTAACTTCAAATCATAAGCATGATACATCAAAAACTCTAAGGCTAAGCATACATCATCAAACAAAATACCAATTAATTAGAAAAATCATAAATCAATTAAAATCAATGCAAACAATTATAGAATTAATCATAGTTACCACTTAATAATGAATATGGCTTCCTCCATTGTCCCAGTGATGGGGTTTATCTCATCATAGCAAACACTCTCTCAAAAGATGAATGCATAGCTCAAAAAGTGTTTACAAAGAAGAAAAGAAAATGTCACCGAAAATTTCTACGGATATTTCTGTTGCAAGGAAGGAAATGGACAATGTTCACTCAACGTTCTCTGACACTAAAAGCAAAGAGTTAACGACAGTTCTCTGGTGCATAAAAGAAGATGGAAAAGATGACGGTTTTATGCGACTCTTCTTTGGCGTGATTTTCTGGTTTTCTTCTTCTTCTTCTTCCCTGTTGATGAAGAACTTGTTTCTGATTATTTTTCTTTCTTTGATTCTGGCAAAACCAACCTTCTCAAATCCTTTCTATGTTATCTTATTTATAGTTGAGAAACCAAATCTTCCTCCTTTATTGATCATCAAATACTCGGTGATTTTCTTCTTCTTCTCACGATTATGTTGCTGCCAAACTTATTGTGTCGAGAATAAAACTCCAACCCCAGCTAATAATTTCTCGATCTGTTCAAATCTTAAAGAGGGGAAATTTCCTTATTGCAAAGAGTTTTGTATCAAATATAATCCCGAGATTAAATCTCCATTCTTTTACGGCAACAAGATATTTTGCGAGATATGGTTTGTTGATTTTGAGTGTTTAACCCGTGTACAAATTCCTTTTTGATAAAGCAAGAATATTTGGAAAAAAAAACCTTTTTATCTTCTTCCCAGATCGATCATTTGAGAGAATAATTTTCCTCCAAAATTTAAATTTGAAAGTGGGTGCCTTTATCCATTCTCCCTGGTGCCTTTATCACTTTTATGAGTATCTTTAACACTTTTAATCCATCATTTTCCACAATTATTAATTACACAAAAATACCTAAAAACAATTAAAAATCATATTATTAATACAAAAATTGAGTAATAGCAATATAAATATGAGCTCAAATAAGACACAAATTTGTATCATGAAACTCCATTACCCTTATCATTTTTGAGTCTACAATAAGGATCATACGGAGTAGAAGCAGGTTTAAAATCAAACTGATCATATTTTCTAAGCACATATTCAACATAATGAGATTGAATAAGATTATATCCATTAGAATTTCTTCTAATCTTCATCCTTAAGATCACATCAGCGAGGCCTAAGTCTTTCATGTCAAAGTTCTCATTTAGAATGTTCTTAGTGTAATTAATTGCATCCATGTTTGTTCCATGTTTAAGCATATCATCAATATACAAGCATCCAATCACACATGCATCATTTCACAAGTGTAGTATATACACATTTGTCAGATTCATTGATTTTAAAACCACTACAAATCATTACATGATCAAATTTTTCATGCAACTGTTTAGGTACTTGTTTCAAACCATACAAATTCTTTCCATACCCACAAAAACCATATGATTAATTGGTATAATTAAATTTTTGGTAAAATATATTCATAATTTAAAAATAATATTTTTAAAATGGAAATGATATTTAGGTTTTTATTATGAACCGTTCGATCAAAATCAATCTGCAGTGTAGGTTAGGTTGGTGTTTGGCTGTGAACGATGGTTGTGGGATTTATAACTGAATTTGAATGTTTGTGTGTGCTAGAATGATGGGTTTGTGTTATAATATGCAGGGGAAGAGAAGGAATGATTGAAAATACAACCAAACTCATGCCTAATCACCAACTGGCAAGCAGTAAAGATAAGAACTTATAGGATCAGAATACTAAATGGTATGGTGTGGTTCGAAATTTTTTGGAGGTTGACTACACAGAATTTACAGAGGTGGTCTTTTATTATGACTGGGTGAAGGTGAAGAACAAGATCCTTGGATGTAAGTTTACAAACTTTGTCTTCACACTCTTTCACTACAAAGCTCTCAGGTTGGTCCATGTAAATTTCTTCATCTAATTCACCATTTAGAAAAGTTATCTTTACATCCATTTGATGTATCTCTAAGTTATGAATGGCAGCAATAGCAATTAACATCCTAATGAAAGTAATTCTCGTAACAGGTGAGTAGGTATCAAAGAAATCTACACCTTTTTCTGTTTATATCCTTTAGCTACTAACCTAGCTTTGTATTTTTCCACAGTTCCATCTACCTTACTTTTCCTTTTGAAGATCCATTTACAACCTATAAGCTTACACCTTAGAGGTAAATCTATAATCTCTCACGTATCATTTTGTATGATGGAATCCATTTCACTAATGGCATATTATTTCCACCATGGAGCTTGATAAGAAGTCATGGATTCTCTAAGTCTGTGGATCAGACTCAGCTAGGCAAGTTATAAAGTCAGAGCCATAAGATTTTGTAGTTCTAAGCCTTTTACCTCTCCAAGGCTCAAATTCTACTCCATCTTCCTTTAAACATAATGTTTGACTGGTCGAAGGGACATCTAGGGGATCAACACATATCATGCGTGGATCATATTTCAAAGGAAAAATATTTAAGAAAAACACAGCATCCCTAGATGTCATAATAGTATTCACAGCAATTTCAGAAATTACAACCATAAATCTATATGCAGTAGTATTCTCAGGATACTCTACGAAGACACAATCAACAGTTTTGGGTCCTATCTTAGTTCTATTAGGAGGAGAAATGACAACCTTAGCCAAACACCCCCACACTTTGAAGTATGCATAAGAAGTTTGTGTACCTTTCCGTAATTCATATGGAGTTTTATCTGAACCTTTAAAGGGTATGTTGTTCAGGATATAGCAAGCTGAGAGGACGACCTTCCCTCACAAGTTTTTCGGTAATCCTGAACTAATCAACATGGCATTCATCATCTCTTTAAGGGTTTAGTTCTTCTATTTAGCCACACCATTAGATTGTGGTGAATAAGGAGGGGTGGTCTCATGAATAATGTCATTTTGTGAGCAAAATTCTCCTACAGGAATTTCATACTCACCACCACGGTCAGACCTAAATCTTTTAATGGTAACATCTAATTGGTTTTCAACTTCAATTTTATACATCTTAAAGACTTCTAAGGCATCATCCTTATCCCTAAGCAAGTATACCTGACAGTACCTTGAACAGTCATCTATGAAAGTTATAAACCATTTCTTACCACCTCTAGTTTGAACTGATTTCATGTCAACTAGGTCTGAATGAATTAATTCTAAGGGTTTAGAATTTCTCTGAACATTTTTTCTAAAAGGTTTTTTTAGCATATTTTGATTCTACACATATTTCACATTTATGTTCATTATCCAAACTATATTTGGGTATGCAGCCTATGCTAGCCAGTTTATGCATTGACTTATAATTTACATGTCCAAGTCTACCATGCCAAACATTTGATGACACACAAACATAAGAAGAAGAACCAAATTTATTCATTTCATCATAGGTTACATTAAGTTTATAGAGACCCTCAGTCTTATAACCCTTACCCACATAATCCTTTCCCTTAGTGACAACAACTTTGCCAGATTGAATTACAATTTTAAAACCCTTATCATCTAAAACACCACAAGAAAAAATATTTTTGCAGATGTCCGGAACATGAAAAATCCAATAGTAACCCACCCAGAAGGTAATGTGTTACTCCTACAACACGTTCTTGTACAATGTTCAAGGCTTTAGGATGAGTAGAAGGAGCAACTTTTGATTTGTTATGAGCCCATAATGTAACAATCTTGAGCATCTAAAATCCACTAGAAGCAAGGGCTTAGTTTATATAACCGTCCCTTTGACTTTAGGACCAAGTTAATGAGGCCGCATGAAAAAAGGAAAGTAGTGCTTTTATTTTCTTGTTTCTATTCACTATATTCCTTTCATTTATCTTCGCTAGTTCTATCTCGATATCTCGGTCCGGTGTCGCTAGAGATGACGTTGAACCACCCGACTTAACTGATGAACCTGACCTACCAATAACGAATTAAGCCAACCCCCTCATTTCCATCGCGTTGAACATCAATCTGAACTTTACCCGCTTCTTTTAGTTGGTATTGAGCTTAGCTCATAGGCGTGGGTAGCTTTTAAATTCGAGAACCAGAACTTCATTCAATGTGAGAGTCTTGCCAGAAGTAAGCTTCATCCTAATTTTTCCTTTTCCTGCAACCTCTGCTGCAGATGAGTTACCCATGTAGAGTTTCTCGCCTTCCCCTACCTTCTGATAGGAGATGAACATATCTCTGTTTCCACAGACATGCTTGGTAGCACTAGGGTCTACCCACCAATCTCTCACATTGGTTACCAAATTTACTTCAGACACTGTACCAGAAAACTCGTTCTTGTTGTTTTCAACCAAATTAGCATTGTTTTTCTTATTATTAAGGTCCTTACGTTTTTTACAGTGAATTGCCATATGGCCAGGAATTCTACAAATATAACAAGCACCCTTAATTTTACCAATGCCAGATTTAGGTTTCTGAAACATACCTTTCTTGGGAGGACCAAGCTTATGGTTGCGTTTGGTGCTCTCACCCTTTTCAACAATGGAAGATTTGTGTTCAATTACATGAGACTTGTTTGACATATCCCTTGCAGAAGATACGTTCTTGTCCTTGGAGCACAACAATTCTTCCACTTAAATCTTCTTACCCAAATCAACCATACTGACTTCACCAGTTTCATGTCTTAATCTACAGTTGTATTATGAACAGGAAGACGGTTATTTCTCAATCATAGTAGACACTTGAAAAGTTTCATCAATCATCATTCCTTCATCAAGAATTTCATTGATAAAATACGCTGAAGTCAAGGAATTGATCAACCACATATTTGTCATTCGACATTTTATATTCCAAGAACCTAGCTACCAAGAATTTCTTACTTCCAGCAGTTTCAGTTTGCTATTTT
This sequence comes from Papaver californicum, assembly GCA_023531435.1. NCBI lineage: Eukaryota > Viridiplantae > Streptophyta > Magnoliopsida > Ranunculales > Papaveraceae > Papaver > Papaver californicum. The sequence continues at coordinate 596,401 of JAJJMC010021118.1, read as the reverse complement.
GCCTCTAAAGCAGCCCATAAATCAAATTCATTAAAATTCTATTTTGCATTGTAAAAGTCATACATAGCATCCTATAAACAATTAAGAATATGATTTTTAGTCATATAATTCTCCTAACCCAACTATCCAAATCCCTTTCATTTCCAGCATCATTCAAACTCTCATCAAAAGGTTTCAGAACAAGTTCATCTAACATATGAAAACTCAGAAAAAATAAAATCTTTGATTGTCATCTTTTAAAATCCTTCCCACTGAATTTATCTGGTTTGTCAACATCATTTTTTCCCATTGTTACAAAAGAAGAAGTATTGTATTAAGATTGTTGTGTCTGCAACAATAAAAATCTTGAAAATAAAATGTTAAACAGAATTACAGAAATTAAGAATTGAATCACTGATTTCAAACAAAACACAAGGAAAGAGCCACCTTCACAACAAATTGTCCTTAACACAATAGTCAGCGGATACTCCTCAAGATTGAGATATGCTATATGATAGACACATTTTAGTGTCTAAATTGCACCTTAATTTCTAGTGAGTTAGTATTCGATTTTGCGTTTATTACGTGTTTTTATGCTTTTGTAGGTACATCAGAAGAATAGAGATTTATGGAAAAATTGGCTCAAAAATTGATAAAGGCACCCCAAGTACAAGTGTTATTGGCACCCCAAGAATGGATAAGCGACACCCTAGAATCGGCCGAGTCAACCCAGCGGGTCAACCCAGCGAGTCAACTCAGCCGAGCCGGATCGGGACTCATCGGCAGCAACATCGGAGACAGTCATGTACACTCAAAATCCACAAGATTTTCGAGTTGTTTTGCGATTCTAAGTACCCCACAATCTAGAAGAGATTGATACAAGCCTCAACACGTCAAATACAGAGGAAAATTGGCCGGAAATCACGGGAAACACTAATTTTCCGATTCCGGCTAGGAGAGGGATTGTTTCATCAAATTGGGATAAGTATTGCGAGTTTGATTGGGTTTGGGACTCTCCCAAGGGTTCCTAGAGCCTATATAAACCAAGAGAAGCCAAGAGAAATCGATACGCAGCCCTAGAGATCAATTCCGAAAAATTCCGGCAACTTCCGTCACCGCCGATTACCTGCTGCGGCTGCTCCGGTGCCGTGTTCTTCATCCACCATCACCGGGGAAGACGACTCAGCAACATCTACATCTGTTGCTGATTCAAACTGTTCTGTTGCGTTTCCTCTTTAACTTTTCTGTTGCCTTAATCCTTTGTGTAACGGCTGAACCTTCTTCTGTAACGCTTATAAGCGTATCTAATCAGCTGTTTTACACCTATTTCACCATTGTAAGCACTTTTTGAGCAATGAAAGAGTATATTGAGCAAGTTTTCTCCACCATGAGCTAAGTTTATTTACTGGGATGATGGAGGAGGTTTTTCTTTTAATTTTATGTGGTAAGTCTATTTTTAATTAATTATTTATAATTCTTTACTTGTTAAAATTGCATAGTTTCGGAATAGAAAAAACGGTTTTCATTCAGTAGTGGTGTTTTTGTTTGATAGGTCATGCTGGGTTGACAGCCTCTGATGTCCCATGCTTGTGATTTACCTCTGCTTGTTTGCATAAAAACCTATTTTGGCAATATTTGAGCTTAATTTATTTAAAAGAATTGCATGATTAATCACATAAATTGTTAGAAATAACTGAATCTTGATTCCTGGTTTTCTCCATATTTTCCATATATTATCTCTAGTTTATTTTCATGATTTTTATTTAATTAGAGAGTCCATTATTTTCTAAAATCATTACCTTCACAAGTTCGAGAATCGAACACTTTTTACCACTATTCTAAAATACATCAATTTTTGGCGCCGCCGACGCGGACTTGTTTTTAGGTTTAGGGTTTTAGATTTATTTTTTTTAGGTTTTTATTTTTAGTTTTATTATTTTACTTTGTTCTATTTTACGTTTCTTTTGGTATTTCTCTTTTTGCTACAGGTTGAATTTTGGATCGAAAAGGGAGTAAGCCAAAGTTTTGGAATTAAAGCTAAAGACTTGGAGTTAAAGGGAAAAGCTTAAAGAACGAAAAAGAAGATCAAGATTTTATTTTTATTAATTATATTTTTAGTTTATTTTAATTAGTTTTAATTAGTTTAGAAAATTGTATTAGGGTTTTTATTATTTCTGTAATTTTTCTTTTATTTTCGGACACTTTTTGGACTTTCTTTTGGACATTTTTGGACATTTTATTATTTTTAAACCCTACGGAAGGGTAATTTTAAATATCAAACTGTGTGCAGGGAAGGACGACAATTACGATATTGTCTTGGCCCCTCGGGTTCGCACACTATTGAAAAGGATATTAGTGGCCCGAGTCGACTTCAACGGTTCATCGCCCGTCTGGTACGGGAGGTAAACTTCGACCAACCCACGAATCTCCTGTCAGTGGGTTTTCTGGACGCCTTTGTATGCATATATGCTGAGGACTGAATACGGACTTTAATTTTTGCATAGTAAAGGGCAAGGCCTGGCCATACAAGATAAGGTTTCGGATTTCATCACCGTCTCCTTCTTGCCCGCTTTAGGAAAACAAAACCTACGCGAACCTAAGCCTAAAATCTTGACTAGAAAGAGACCTATAGGGTATCGAGCTTATTGGAAAATCGTTCAAAAGGACTGTACTGGTTACTTTATTAGCCTAACTCGAAGTTCAGGAAGATTATTTGAAGTAAATTAGAGCCGCCTTGTAACCCAGGGAAAAGTGCCAAAGAGACAGGGTTATCAAAGCTCCTTAGAGCTTATCCTGTTTCTCTTCGACTTAATCTAATTCGGATCGTTCTAAGAGTTTTGCTAAAATTGTAACCAGTTGCCTTTTGAAAGAATAGAAGCTGGTCTAGAAACAATCTAAGTGGAACCATCATGCTTGTTGTTTGCTAGATTTAGGTTTGATTTGGTTGAGTCAGGGCACGATTGTGTTTGATTAATTGCTTGTTAGGATTTAATTTTTGCATGCCAAGAACGCCCTTAAGGCGAACTTGGGATAGAGACCCTCAAGGTAGGTTAATTAGTGAAAGACTTGTAGTTCACCTTAACCTTGAGAAGCCAACTGAGATTGAACTAGTCACTCCCGAGACCGTGTCAGCAATGACATCTCTGAAGGATTTGTTGAATCCGACTCGGACCTCACGTCCATCTTGCATCAAGTTAGCCGCTACTGAAGCGAGCTACAAACTAAAACCCGGAATCATCCAGATGCTTCCATTATTCTTAGGAAAAGAAAACGAAAATAGCTATTTTCATGTTAGGGAATTCGAGGAAATATGTAGCACAATCAGGATTAGAGACTTGAATGACGAGTCTATTAAACTTAGACTATTTCCCTTTTCACTAAGAGACAAAGCCAAGTCGTGGCTATACCTCTTGGCTCCTCAGTCAATTGAAACCTATGCCCAACTTACTTCAGCTTTTATTCAGAAGTTCTTCCCTAGGAATAAAATTTCGTCTGTTAGGCAGAAAATATGCACGTTTTCCCAGCTAGAGGGAGAGTCTCTGTATGTGTATGTAGAAAGGTTCAATGACTTATTGTCCCAATGCCCAGACCCCGGAATAGAGGAGTTAAGGCTAGTTCAGATCCTCTATGAGGGTTTGGACTACGCATCTATAACCTCGGTCGAGTCTTTGTCAACCGGAGGGTTCGACAGTAAGACTCCTGCTGAGGCGATGAAACTTCTAAGTGACATCGCCAAAAAGACCCAGCAGTGGGAGAGCATTAAGGAGCCAAAAAGAACAATTCTTCTAGGAAGAGGAAATTTTAATAGGGTAGAAGGATCTTTTGATCCTAAGGCCCAAATAGAAGCCTTATCTAGAAGGCTAGAACTGGTCGAAATGAATCAAGCTAGTAGTTCATAGCCCAACCAATTCGAAGAGCAGGCTTTTTCTCTTTATGATGACACTAGATTTGATAACCATAGAAAGTTCGACCCGTATTCGGAATCTCATAACCCTGGCTGGAGAAACCACCCGAACCTTTCCTGGTCGAAAGGCCAGGCTCAAGGTCAGTTTAGTAATGCTAAAGGTCCTCCAGGCTTCAGTTATAAGAATTCGGCTGGTCCAACTCAGCCCAGCAGTGACGATAAGTATGAGCAGAGATTCCAGAGCATAGAAAGAGTTATTTCTAGTTTACAAACCTCAGTTAGTGACATTGCTGCGGCTCTGAGAGAGCGAGAACCTGGTAGGTTCCCTAGTCAACCCGAACCCAATCCTAGAGGAGTCAATGAAATGTCGACTGGGGAGAAATCATCCAGTCACGTGAATGCAATTACGACCCTCAGGAATGGTAAGGTAGTGGATAACAAGGTAACTAGGCCCGTTAGTGAACAAACTGTAGTTCATCCTGACCCAATAGTTGAAGAGACTGATAAAGTCTCTGACAAGCCTGAGGCAACCCCTCAGAGAACCGATTTCATGCCTAGAGCCCCATACCCAAGGTTGTTAGCACCTACTAGGAAGGAATCCAATTTTAATAAAATAATGGAAGTTTTTAAGAAAGTCACGATCAACCTTCCATTATTAGATGCAATTAGGCAGATTCCTGCTTATTCCAAGTTTCTTAAGGACATGTGTACGCGAAAGCGAAAACTTAGCGTACATAAGAAAGCTTTTCTAGCTAGTCATGTAAGTTCAGTTATACAGAGTAGTACGGCCCTTAAGTACAAAGACCCAGGTTCCCCAACCATAGCTTGCACAATAGGAAACTACCGGGTAGAAAGAGCCTTACTCGATTTAGGAGCCAGTGTGAACTTACTGTCGTACCATGTGTACCTCCAGCTAGGACTAGGCGATTTGAAACCGACTCAGATGACTTTGCAGTTAGCTGATAGGTCTGTGAAAATTTCTCGTGGTGTCATAGAGGATGTTTTGATTGAAGTGGATAAATTTATTTATCCAGTGGACTTTGTTGTGCTTGATACCAGACTTGTGCTTGATCCAGAGAATCATATACCGGTTATACTAGGTCGCCCGTTCTTAGCAACATCTAATGCGATCATTAACTGTCGTAACGGTGTTATGAACTTGTCTTTGGTAACATGACTATTGAGCTGAATATCTTCAACATTAGTAATCAACCACCTGAGCTAGATGACCCCACCTTAGAAACCGTCAACATGATAGAGACCCCAGTTCAAGAATCATTACCAAACACTTTGATAGAAGACCCGTTAGAAAAATGTCTAGCCCACTTTGGATTAGAGTTTGATGAGTTAGGCCCATCAGAGACCTTACCTGTGGTTGTAGCTTCAGATTTGGATAGTGACCAAGAGAATAGGCTAGTAATCGTGCTTCAGGTCAATAAGAAAGCTTTAGGATGGACCATAGCAGATATTAAGGGAATTAGCCCAACAGTTTGTATGCACCAGATCCATTCAGAGGAGGAATCCAAACCGTCTAGGGAGATGCAGCGTAGGCTCGACCCATTAGAAGATCCATTAGAGAAATGCCTAGCCAACTATAGAATTGATGGCGATAATGATAGTGTTATTAATGAAGTGAGCACTTTGTTAGGTTCTGCACCACCAGATTGTAATTTAGAAGAAGCAATTGACTATTTTCGAGAATCTGACGATCTGGAAATGAGGGAAATTGTTATTAGTCTATCTAGAGATACTGAAAACTCTAAGTTTGGGGGTGACTATCATTCTCCATGTGATATACCATTAAATCTTAGGAAGGTCCCTAGCTTGGGACCTGATATATGCACGTCTGCCATTGTACAAGATCACCTTCGAGCTAGATCCACTGATCCTCCTGTTCAGAAAGAAGTTCAGTTGCCAAAAACCAATCCTCTGGTCGATGTGGTTTACCTAAATAGGGATCGAAGTGTGCTCATATTATTTATCTTCGTAGCTTGCTGTTGTTTCCTTCTATTGTGGATACCACTATTTGATTCAGATGATCCACAGTTGTTCCGATTATTGTTATATGATTTAAGAAGGTAACTTATGCTCATGCGACACGGTAATATATTTCCCTAATTCCTTTTCATGTAGTGTTTAGAAACATTGAGGACACTGTTTATTTTAAGTTTGGGGGTATTGGGAGACTTTTTAGGATTAATAAGATTTGGAATTTAGAAGCATGTGAACAATTCAGGGTGACACTAACCACTCTAGGTAGATGGAAACTTAGCCATTTTGCTATAAGGATTGGTGTGCCCAGCTAGATGGTCTATTCATAAAGGAGACAGAGTTCTGGTGTTAGAAATAACATGATAGTTGTCACCATCACATCACGTTCTGTTTTATTATTTGCAATTTCGTGTTTCTCTGAGAGTATAGGTGGGTCCTAGCATCGACATGTTAATTAGCGCTGGAATGACATTTAGTGTGTTGAGATCATGCCCCACATGAATAATACGTTAGTGTTTTAGAGTTATGTGTGTGGTCCCCCTGTCTCCGTCGCCTAAGCAAGCGTGGAATGCAGGATCCATGGGAACACACATGTATTAGGTGTCAGAAGAAAAAAAAAAATCGAAAAAAAAAAAAAATCGAAAAAAGTTAGAAAAACATTGAAAAAAATAGTATTTGGTATTTTAAAGTTCTCCCTGTCTACGTCGCCTAAGCAAGCTTGGAACGCAGGATCCATGGGAACTTGTAAATATTTTAGTTAGTAGTAACCGTTGAAAATAAATGGGGAGTATCTCGACACACTAGGTTTCATCTCGGTACTGACCTTCAGACAGATATGAGACACATCGTTCGCCTTGGTCAACATTTGCGATCTTCTACAGTCTACGTCCATCTTCTAAGTCTTTTCATGTGATGGGTGGTTAGATAACTATCTGGGTAGAACTCTGTTGTCTTAGATATGAATTTTAGTATGCTTGAGTTAACACTCGTGTACAGTGATTGGATCCATAAAGGGTAATGGTCCCTATAGCCGAATATCTGAATAGCCAACTAACTAGCTTGTTTAGTGTTTACCCTTAATCGTTCACGTGTTGCTAAGATCTAGATTCAGGTTTTGTGGGTATACCTCTTGTAAACGCTCACGAGAGAAAACTCGTCCGCTAGGGACACCTAGGGGTTTAACGGCTTGCTGCATATGCTAAATGTAGTCGCGATTCCTGTGAATGTGAGTTAGGATTTTTACTTTATTTTTAGAGTAGTTTGCTCGAGGACTAGCAAAATAGTAAGTTTGGGGGTATTTGATAGACACATTTTAGTGTCTAAATTGTACCTTAATTTCTAGTGAGTTACTATTCGATTTTGCGTTTATTACGTGTTTTTATGCTTTTGTAGGTACATCAGAAGAATAGAGATTTATGGAAAAATTGGCTCAAAAATTGATAAAGGCACCCCAAGTACAAGTGTTATTGGCACCCCAAGAATGGATAAGGGACACCCTAGAATCGGCCGAGTCAACCCAGCGGGTCAACCCAGCGAGTCAACTCAGCCGAGCCGGATCGGGACTCATCGGCAGCAACATCGGAGACAGTCATATACACTCAAAATCCACAAGATTTTCGAGTTGTTTTGCGATTCTAAGTACCCCACAAGCTAGAAGAGATTGATACAAGCCTCAACACGTCAAAAACAGAAGAAAATTGGCCGAAAATCACGGGAAACACTAATTTTCCGATTCCGGCTAGGAGAGGGATTGTTTCATCAAATTGGGATAAGTATTGCGAGTTTGATTGGGTTTGGGACTCTCCCAAGGGTTCCTAGAGCCTATATAAACAAAGAGAAGCCAAGAGAAATCGATACGCAGCCCTAGAGATCAATTCCGAAAAATTCCAGCAACTTCCGTCACCGCCGATTACCTGCTGCGGCTGCTCCGGTGCCGTGTTCTTCATCCACCATCACCGGGGAAGACGACTCAGCAACATCTACATCTGTTGCTGATTCAAACTGTTCTGTTGCGTTTCCTCTTTACCTTTTTGTTGCCTTAATCCTTTGTGTAACGGCTGAACCTTCTTCTGTAACGCTTATAAGCGTATCTAATCAGCTGTTTTACACCTATTTCACCATTGTAAGCACTTTTTGAGCAATGAAAGAGTATATTGAGCAAGTTTTCTCCACCATGAGCTAAGTTTATTTACTGGGATGATGGAGGAGGTTTTTCTTTCAATTTTATGTGGTAAGTCTATTTTTAATTTTTATTTATAATTCTTTACTTGTTAAAATTGCATAGTTTCGAAATAGAAAAAACGGTTTTCATTCAGTAGTGGTGTTTTTGTTTGATGGGTCATGCTGGGTTGACAGCCTCTGATGTCCCATGCTTGTGATTTACCTCTGCTTGTTTGCATAAAAACCTATTTTGGCAATATTTGAGCTTAATTTATTTAAAAGAATTGCATGATTAATCACATAAATTGTTAGAAATAACTGAATCTTGATTCCTGGTTTTCTCCATATTTTCCATATATCATCTTTAGTTTATTTTCCTGATTTTTATTTAATTAGATTAAGTCCATTATTTTCTAAAATCATTACCTTCACAAGTTCGAGAATCGAACACTTTTTACCACTATTCTAAGATACATCACTATACCACCACAACGGCGATGTGTCTAGGATAGAACTTCCCATTATGACTTGTATAAGCACAATACAAATCACCCACTCATACGAACTCAACAACAAGAGATGATGGAAAGAAATAAACAAGCAAAGCGCATAGCAAAGCGAGAAGAGGGAAAAGAGCTAGGGATAGTAGCCTGCTCTGGGATGAATTGGAATGAAAAAGTTGTGTTCTTTTTATAGGCGAAGAAGAAGAGAGAAATCATCCATCAATTAAACCAAATCAATGTCGACATAATGTTGTAGAAGAAAGCAGGCAGAAATATCGACATAATGTTGTAGAAGGTAAATTTTTTGGTAAGAAAATTTTATCCGCTAGGTCAGACGCCCCCCACATAAAGACAAGATTTATTTTTGAAATTTAAATTCATTTAAAAAATATTTCAAAATAATTTTGTCCAAAAAGATAAGTCTTGGTTGACCTACACCCACACTGAACCCGTGCCCGAGTCCGAGCAGGGCCCGCCTGGACGGACGGCGGCGTGTGAAGCACCGTGCGTGTGTGAAATGTATAGTTGCACCAACTAGCCCATTTCCTAAGTCTTCTCTCTCACAAAAAAGTGCGTTGACCCAAAGGGCTACTCTAAGATGCAATTTTCCTAGTAATATGGAGAGACAACATCTTTAGATTTTCCTATATGGACTAAAGGTTTCATTCACACGAAGACCAAAAACAAAACATATTAAGATCATTTTCTCTAACAGTTCTCACAAACCCACTTGTCAGACCAGAAAAGAATGCTTAAGCCGATATTCAATAATAAACTAATGTTATCCTTAACATAGTTTCTAGAACTAAGGATTCCATCTCACAAACTTAGAATAAGCATTTGGAAAAAAAAATTGAGTTACCTCCAAATTTCTCATGAATGAGTTACCTCCATATCCACTTGCAGTGTAAATATTTATTCACCAACATATTTTAACTTCTTAATTCCAATACCACCACGATACTTAGGAAGATCAACCTTAGACCAAGCCACCCAACTTTTCTTCTTTGTTCTTGTAGAGGAGCCCCATAAAAAGTTTCTCATGATCTTTTAAGTCTCCTTCACCACAAATGTAATACCCCGATTCGGCAGGTAGGGTTCGCCGAATGGAATATAGGTAATGGTTTGTCCTTTCCTAACACCGAGATCTTTTTAGTATAGTTGGCTTCAGAGTTGGCAAAAAACTCTGTGGTTAAGCATGCTCGGGTGGGAGTAATCAGGGATGTGTGATCTCCTGGGAAATTGTTGTTGGATGACCGCAGCGGTGCCCGTAAAAAAAACTCCACACTGTCGGATGACTGCAATGGCTAAGTGGGGACAGTATCGATGGAGGGTCAGGTAATTACAAATGGTATCAGAGCCAACGACGGGTCACCTGCCGAGGGTGAGAGAGTACACTGGACGGGGTGTGCCAGGTAATGGTCTCATGAGTGGCAGGGAACGTCGAAGATCTGGGATTGAATATATTCCGGAGCCAAGGAAGGCTCCAATTTAAGGTGGTGGTATTGTAATACCCCGATTCGGCAGGTAGGGTTCGCCGCATGGAATATAGGTAATGGTTTGTTCTTTCCTAACACCGAGGCCTTTTCAGCACAGTTGGCTCCAGAGTTGGAAAAAAACTCTGCAGTTAAGCGTGCTCGGGCGGGAGTAATCCAGGGATGGTTGACCTCCTGGAAAACTGATGTTGGATGACAGCAGCGGTGCCCATAAAAAAAATCAACAGTGTCGGATGAACGTAGTGGCTAAGTGGGGACAATATCGGTGGAGGGTCGGGTCATTACAAATGGTATTAGAGCCGACGACGGGTGACCTGCCAAGGGTGAGAGTACACTGGACGGGGAGTGCCAAATACTGGTCTCATGAGTGGCAGGGAACGTCGAAAATATGGGCTAGAATATATTCCGGAGCCGAGGATGACTCCAATTTAAGGTGGTAGTATTGTAATATCCCGATTCGGCAGGTAGAGTTCGATGAAAGGAATATGAGTAATGATTTGTCCTTTCCTAACACCGAGGCCTTTTCAGCAAAGTTAGCTCCATAGTTGGCAAAAAAACTCTGTAGTTAAGCGTGCTCGAGCGGGAGAAATCCAGGGATGGGTGACCTCCCGGGAAGCTGCTGTAGGATGACCGTAGCGGTGCCCGTTGAAAACCCCACACTGTAGGATGACCGCAGTGGCTAAGTGGGGAAAATATCGATGGAGGGTCGGGTCATTACATTTGGTATCAGAGCCGACGGCGGGTCACCTGTCGAGGGTGAGAGAGTACACTGGACGGGATAGGTCAGGTACTGGTCTCATGAGAAGCAGGGAACATCGGAGATCTGAGTTTGAATATATTCTGGAGCCGAGGACGGCTCCAATTTTAGGTGGTGGTATTGTCATACTCCACTTCGGCAGGTAGAGTTCGCCTAATGGAATATAAGTAATGGTTTGTCATTCTCTAACACCGAGGCCTTTTCAGCACAATCGGTTCCAGAGTTTGAAAAAAACTGTACAGTTAAGCGTGCTCAGGATGGAGTAATCCAGGAATGGGTGACCTCCTGGGAAGCTGTTGTTGGATAATCGCAGCGATGCCCGTTGAAAATCCCAAAGTGCCGGATAACCGCAGTGACTAAGTGGAGACGATATCGGTGGAAGATCGGGTCATTACAACTAACATTGGAATCTGAAACATAAAGGGATGGTATATAGGGAGGCTTGCAATAACATTGTTAATCATAATTAGTCTATATCCGTTAGAGAGGTGTTTTCTTCTCCTAGTACTCAACTTTTGTCAACACTTATGAATAATCACCTCTCAGATTGCCTTGTTCTTTGAATTACTTCCAAGTGGAATGCCAAGGTAATTAATTGGAAAAGCTACCAATTGGAAACCAAAAGTATTAGCACAATTCAATCCGTCATGATCACCAAAACCATCAATAACACTCTTTTTAAAGTTCACTTTTACACTAGTCACCAACTGAAAAGCAAAAAAAAAAAATCTTCAAATTTATTATTTGTTCTTCTGAGTTGCATTGTCCGGCTAGCAAAGTTGCATTATAAATGCGTGGTTTTTTGCACATTCCATCCGATAGGAAGAATTAGATCCACGAGTTGAGCACCAAGTTTCTGTATAATATCCTTCATCAATTGGGTTTTTCAGATCACTTATGCCAGCCTATATTGTAGTGCATCCGTACAACATCTATCTTTGTACTTATTAATAGTGCTCCAAGCCAACTTTTTACTCATACTTAAAGTCTTTGTAAGGATGACCTTTTGTCACCTTACTTATTTATTTTATGTCTAGAAGATTTTTTGAGGACGTTGGATAAAGTAGAATCTCAGCTACACATTTCTAGTATTAAGATTAACATATATTATCCATAGCCTCGCATTTGCTATTCGCAGACGATTATCGTCTTTTTTGTCATGCCAAGCATTCTGAGGTTCGTAATATCTTGTCTCATATTCTTCATTCAGCCTCTGGACGAGTTATTAATGTTGGAAAATCTAGTGTAATTTTCAGCAAAACCGTTTTTCATGGAAACAACAAAACCAATCTTCAAACAAAGCCAATGGTATTTGAATGAAAAATATCTAGGCATCTCTCTTTTTCATGTTCGAAGTAAACAAGCAAGCTTCAAGCCTATTATCACTAAGGTTCCGGATAAGTTAGCCTCTTGGAAAAATAAATTGGCGTGACAGGGCAACATCACTGTATTACAGTGATAAAGTTATTGGGTGATTATTTTAATTGGCATGAGTTTGAAATTTGTCAGCACCAAACTCTTATCAGTCATAAGCTGGCAGAGCTACGCAAATGCACGCAGCTATTGGCATTACATCAAGCTATCATATTGGCTGTTCCAACTTCCAACAATTGTAGAACGATTTTTTGGGGACCAGCCCATTTTTGAAGGGACCCTTATCTACTTATGCCATATGCCCTACAAAGCTAAGGGGTATCCTAATAGGATGAAATAACTAAATTACCCTTTATTAAACTAATATTAAACCCTAAACCTAATGATATTTAAACCTAAACCTAATTCTTTCTCTACCAAAAATAGAAGCTAATCTTCTTTTCTTTTTTTCCTCTTGATCGCCCATAAACAATGGATAAAACGATTGATGAAGTGATTCAACAAAATCCGGTTGTTGATGGTAGAGGCAAAATAAAGACCCAAAAGAAAGAAACAAAGGTTGAATCTTCCAGTTCTAATGTTAGAAGGTAATTCTCGACACATATTCCTTTCTATCAGTATTTTGATTCTTATTTTGACTTGAACTCATGAAAACTAATGTTCAAAACGTAGTATTAGTGAAAAGTTCGGTTAGCATCCCCAGCCGAACATTCTGTTAGGAAGAAGACCAGGAACATTTCGGTTGAGAATAAAATTTTAGGGGTTAGCCAAAGTTTCATTTTGACATTGATTTTTCAACCGAACTCTTTTGTTTAGTGAAAATAGTAGGAGTTCGGTTAGATCGATAATAAATCTTATCAACCGAACTTTGTAGTCCCAAATTGGGAACAAATGTTCGGTCAGAGATTTTTTTTTTCATTTGCCGAATATTACTATGTTTTTGTTAACTTTGGTTTCAAACCTAGCCGAACTTTGTGAATGTTGACCGAACTTTTGGTTCAGTTCATTCGATATATACCATTTATAGCCGAACATTTACATTGGTTTATCCACATTATTTCTGGTTAGTTTATTAGGAATATTAATCACTAGTATTTTCCACCACTCCCTGTGGGTTCGACCCGTATTTACCACTGTCTACTAGTTAGACATTGTGCGATTGCGGCTATTATAAATATGTATTTCAAAATCCTATCAGGAAAAGGCTGCGATGGATGAAATGGGTGAAACTCTTTCTCCGACTCGAAAGGCTGAAATTCTTTCTCGTCCTCTTTTCAATTTACGAAAAGGAATTACTCCTAGAGAAATATATCAAATGATGCTGGATGATCCAGATTTTTCACAAATGATGAACGATCCTGATTGTGAATGGAACAGTCCTGACAATCCCCTCAACTACGTTGAAGTTTTATCTTCGGATGAAGGATCAAAAGCAGAAATGATTCGAATGATGGAGGACGATCCGACCATTGATCCTCGAATCTTTTTCAGGGAAAAAGATTTTTCAGGCATAAACCCATACTACAACGAAGATGGTGAGTACATAGGTCCAGTTGAGGAAGATGAAGCTGTTGATGAACCTAAGAAGAAAGAGAAGAAGAAAAAGCAAGTAAAAGTTGTTGATACTAGGACCAAGTAGAGAGTAACAAGGAGTGGAAGAATTTCATGAAATCAATGAGATTGATAACTTTGAATATCTATGTTTTGTTTTCTTTCGTTTTTCTCGGATGTTTTAAGTTATTTTGAACAATTTCTCTGAACAATATGTAGTAAGTTATGAACATGGTATGTTATTTTTTTGTTGGGTTTTATTTTATGTTGAAACAGTATTATGAAGTTAGATGTTAAGTGAATTTTCGGTTGGCATCGTTTAAATTTTTGCAAAAAAAGAGAAACGAACTTTTATTTTTCTTTTGAATTATAAAGTTCATCTAGTCATAACAAATTTCGATCTAGCCGAACAATTGGTTTGGTTTAGAAACAAAGTATTTGGTTGCCATCGTTTAATTTTTTGTAAAAACAGATAAATGTTCGGTTTCTAAAGGGAATGAATTGTTAACCGAATAATAAATTAAAGAGTCCGGTTAGGTATAACAAATTTCGATCTAGCCGAACATATAAGTTGGAGAGAAATTATCTCGTTTTTTTTTTTTTTGAAAAATAGATTCGTTGGGGCCTCTCTCTATATAGATGTTGCACTCTCTAACTCATTTTGCACAAACTTTTCTCGTCTTAACTTATATTTTTGACACTAATACTCTCTCTTCCTTCGATTTTTTGCATTTCTAGTAACAAATGGATCCATTCACCGTTGGGGACAATGTAATGCTTGTTAAAGCTTTCATTCTGGCTTACAGTGAAAGGCCTCATGAACGTTATTCGATGTTTTGGAAGAGAGTGTAAGAATTTCATTTCGAATTAGATGGGAATCCTAAAAACCGTAAATTGTTAGAATTAGCCGAAAGATTTGAAATCCTACAATATACATTACGAAAATACATTAGAATACTTTGTTGGGTAAAGCCATATCATCGCAGAGCTACTCCTGAAGAGAAAGTGAGTATTTAAACATGATCCTTTATCTTGTGGATGGAGTATTATTGGTTTTTAATACTAACTTATCAATTCTTTCATTTTTAAAATGCTAGAGTTCAATCTCTTTGGGGAATACGTCATGGTGGAACAACATTCGAGCACGAGCTATGTTATACGTATTTGAAGACATATTCCCCGAGATTTCCTAGACAACTAGAACGTGAACGGAGGTAAAGATAGCCGAACTTTAATGGTTTCAGCCGAACATTTTTAGTTTCCACACTTTTCGAAAAATATAGCCGTTAGGAACAAGGACTCTGTATATACCCAGCTACTAGTTCACGTTTAAAATCACATTTCACATAAAAATGGCAGTACCAATGCTAGCTTTACTCTAGATGAAGATTTATCTCTTTGCACAAACTATGTGCTTTTTTATCCAAAGAAGGGTGGAGAACGACGTCAAAATGGTTTAGTTAGTATGAGTTACTGGGGTAGAATTCTCGAAACCTTCTGCACCGAAACAGGTAATCCTGATAACAGGGATTGTCCGGCGTTGTTTTGTAGATTTTAAACTATAAGAAAACAAGTCGAAGAGTTTATAGCTTTAATTCGGGTTGTCATATATATCGACTCAGGGGTGAAACCAATACTGATGTTGTAGTGCGAGCTCGAGAGGAATGAAAAAGATGGAAAGGAAAGAGTTTCGAATATAAAGCTCATTATGACATCCTTCATAGGTTTCTCGTAACACGTATGGGGTGTTGAAGATGTTAAAAACATAATCGATTTCTATATTTGTAATTGTCTGTTAGTAGAAATATTAGTTTCTAGGCTTCTCATCGTGTGTTATTAGAAATATTGGTTTCTAGCCTTGTAATTCAGTATTAGTAGCATATTTAACAAAAAAAAATTAAAACTCTTGTGTAATGTTCGGCTAGGTGTAAACAGTTCGGCTAAGAATTGCACAATCCAGAGTAATGTTCGGCTAAGGGGTTTCAAATCAAACCTAGTCGAACTTATGACACCAAAAATCCCCGGTAAACTCATAAATGTTCGGCTGGCTGCAATAAATAATTCCTAGCCGAACTTCTGACACCAAAAAACTCTGGTAAATTGTGTAAAGTTCGGATACCTGCAATATTCTTTATATGACCGAACTTCTGACACAAACTGAGCCTGGATTTTTCAAAATTTCGGCTAGAGTTTAAATTAATATTACTAGCCGAACATTACCCTGGATTGTGCAATTCCTATCCGAACTTTTCCTCTCTAGCCGAACATTTTGTTCGGTAAGGTCGATACTGTCGTTGCAAGCCGAACCTTTTACCAAAAGATAACACAATTTCCACAAAAAAAATTCTTTCATTCAAAATATATGATCTTCAAAGCATATTTAGTTCAATTGCATGTCTCATTCACTTAATTAAAATTGGTTGGGAATTATCTTTTTCCTGAGACATTTTCAAAGCTATCCACATATCCATATTTTCCTCATACAAATTACACCAACTCTTCATATCTTCGGTATTAAATCCTTTCCAATATGAAGTTTGGCACAATGGAGGAATTGGACATTAGGGTTTCAAACGGAGACCGATAAAGTGGTTGCCTCCAACCAATGCAATGAACACTCTTCGATGCAGTTGGATACTTTTCTTTGATTTTTGGGTGAATGTAGCACTATAACATATTGAGAAATAATAAACCACACAATTTAATGCGTCGGCGAGCAAGTGCCCACAAATCGGCATAGTCATCCAATGATCCCGTGTAATAGGATTGCCTCCGGGTAGACGAATTTGATAATTTATAAACTCAAAGTTCACCCCACCATCCAACTCTCCCATCATTGTCTTGTAAAATAAGGTTTCTCTCGTAGTTTCGTCAACAACTTTTGCCTTATATAAGTGATTTCACAACCATTGTATTCCTTGGCACGGTACTAAAACGGCCCTAGTTGTCAGACCGTAACGTAAAACCACAATTTCTATCGCCAGGAACGTCGTCAATGGATATAACGTACTCATGAATGATTTGAGGTTGTTCTTCCAAGTACGCCATATCAATAAATGTTCGCTTTGACGACGATAGAAACATCAGACCTCTTTTCTTCATATAACGTTCACTTGGTTCGGCTTTTTCCTCACTACTTCGACCTCGTTTGTTTGATTCTTCGGCGTACATTGCTGCAGTGTACTCATGACCCGAAGGATCTCTATGATTAGCGTGTATGTCACCATGTTTCTTAGCCAAAATCTTGGCATACTTCCTCTCTTGTTTCCTTGTTTCTTTGGTGTTTGGCCTACCTTTGGGCTTGCACTTTTCCGGTTCGTAAACATTCTCTATAGTGTATGGATAAATGATTGTCCTCATGTCATCCCAAAATATTTATCGTTGGATTTTTTTCATCTTACGGTACATCTCAAGTACGGTTCTTCCATATTCAGTATCCCCAAACTCTTCTCCAGGCTCTTCCGTGGGAGGTTGAAAGTTAATTGTTTAATGGATTAATATCGTCTAAAGGAATGACACCGTGTTCATACTTCTCTATAATATGGCGACAAGGTAATCCCATCGACTTCTTCATGTTACAAACACACACCTCTTCCGGCTTGATGTCCCAATCCTTAATCAAGTCAATTTTTACCATCAACTTCTTAATACACGCATGGGAAACGTTATAATGGATTCCCTTGAGCAACGGAAGATCAACCTACTTCTTAGTCTTGAAGATAAGGCTCTTTTGGAACTTCTCTTTGATCCTATCCATGTCGCGAGTGAAGTCATTTTCCATAGCATCAAACATCGACACAAAATTATCAACACGTCCAAAAGATTCTTCGTCAACCGGTGGTGAGCCGACTTTACTAAACTCATCGCTTAATTGCCGAAGTGTTTGTGTTGTTTAGTAGAGGAATAAACAAACCTCTCTTTGTGTGGTTCCAACCATTGCCTCAACAAATACAGTACCATATCTGGGTACTCGAGGCTAGTCCAATGTCCGATAAACGTCGTAAGATTTAGATTATAATCATCCTCGGTGAGATACCAAGTGAATGAGTCTCATTCATTGGATAAACAAGCCCATTTGTCTTCATTTAATTCATATTGTTTATCAAATTCTTCTTTCGCATTGGCTTGTTAATATTCTGGTAGCTTCTTTATCTCATCATAACCTCTCTTCTTTGGTGGTAGAATTTGAGGCTTGCACCTATGCATCACATTACACCATATATGGAACATACATAGAAAATTATGTGCTAACGGGAAGACTACCTTTATTGCATTCATTAATGCGACTTCATTATGGTGACTATAATTCCAGGAATATCATCACATCGGAAGATTGACCTTACTTATTGCAGCACCCAAGTGTAACTAGGCTTCTGCTCATCCTTCAAGAAACAAAAAGCCACGCTAAACTGTGACTTTGTCGACGTGCGCCCAACAACATTCAACAATGGAATCTCGTACTTATTAGTCTTGTAAGTGCAATCCATTATAGGAACTTGGTAAAAGCATTGCGCCAACTGAACACACATCGGATGCGTGATGTGATTTTATATAGTGGTAAATAAAGGTTCGTTACTCGAACTTGTGAAGGTAATGATTTTAGAAAATATTGGACTTAACCTAAACTGATAAAAATTAGGAAAATACACTAGAGATGATTTTTAGAAAATATGGAAAATACCAGGAATCAGGAATCAGGTAATTCTAACAATCTATGTGATTAATCATGTAATTCTTTTTAACAATTTAATTCAAGTTTGCCAAAAATATGTTTCCTAAAAGAATAATTGTAAATCCTAAGCATGGGACATCAAGAGTAATTAACTAAGCATGACCCATCAAAAGAGAACACAACTATTTAATAAAAACCATTTTTTTCTAATTTAAATCCATGCAAATAATAATAAAAGAATTATAAATAATTATTAGAAAATAATTAAATCACATAAAATTGAGAAAAATACCTTATCCATCATCCCAGTAAATAAACTTACCCCATGGAGAAGAAAACTTGCTCAAAAGATCTTTTCATTGCTCAAAAAGTTGATTACAAGGTGAAATAATAGTGCAACAGCTGAACAGATACGTTTATAAGTGTTACAGAATAGGGTTCAGCCGTTACAGAAGTGTTTCTAAGCAACAAAGGTTTAAAAGGATAGGCAACAGAAGCAGTTTGAATCAGCAACAGTTATAAGTGTGGCTGAGTCGTCTTCTCAGACGGTGGTAGATGAAGAACACGCCGGCCGGAGCAGCAGCAGTTGGCCGGTGATGACCGGAAGTGGCCGGAAACCTACTGTTTCGATCTCTAGGCTTTTCTTCTTGATTTCTTCGGCTTCTCTTCATATATATAGGGTGTAGGAACCCTAGGGAGAGTTCTAAACCTAATAGAACTCTCTAGAACTCTCCAAAATCTTCCCAAATCCGAATCAAACATGGAGTCCTTTTTCCGGCCGGATACACTCCGGGAAACTCGTAAAATTGGTTGTGTGGGTCTTGTATCAATCTCTTCTATCTTGTGGGACAATTTCAGCCGAAAATATCCATGTTTTACCGTGAATCAAAGTGTCCAGTTGATAACAGCATTTTCGTCCGATGAGTTGAATCGGTGATTGACTCGGTCAACTCGGGTTGACCGATTTGACTCGGGTTTGACCCGATTTTGACCGAGTTGACTCGAGGGTGCCCCTTATCCATTTCTAGGGTGCCAATAACACTTGTCCTTGGGTGCCTTTATCACTTTTTGAGCCAATTTTTCCACAAATCTTTATTCTTCTAATGTACCTGCAAAAGCAATAAAACACGTAATAGACACAAAATCGAATACTAACTCACTAGAAATTAAGGTGTAATTTAGACACTAAAATGTGTCTATCAAATACCCCCAAACTTACTATTTCGCTAGTCCTCGAGCAAACTACTCTAAAAATAAAATCCTAACTCACTTTCGCAGGAATCGCGACTACATTTAGCATATGCAGTAAGCCGTTAAACCCCTAGGTGTCCCTAGTGGACGAGTTTTGTCTCGTGAGGGTTTACAAGAGGTATACCCACAAAACCTGGATCTAGATCTTAGCAACACGTGAATGATTAAGGATAGACACTAAACAAGCTAGTTAGTTAGCTACTGAGCCAGCCGGCTATAGGGATCATTGCCCGTTATGGTCCAATCGCTGTACACGAGTGTTAACTCAAGCATACTTAAATTCATATCTAAGACAACAGAGTTCTACTCAGACAGTTATCTAACCACCCATCACATGAAAAGACTTAGAAGATGAATGTAGACTGTAGAAGGTCGCAAATGTTGACTGAGGCGAACGATGTTTCCCATATCTGTCTGAAGGTCAGTACCGAGATGAAACCTAGTGTGTCGAGATACTCCCCATTTATTTTCAACGGTTACTACTAACTAAAATATTTACAAGTTCCCATGGATCCTGCGTTCCACGCTTGCTTAGGCGACGGAGACAGGGAGAACTTGAAAATACCAAATACTATTTTTTTTCAAATTTTTTTCTAACTTTTTTTTTTTCGATTTTTTTTTTTTTTTTTTTTTTTTTTTACCTAGTACATGTGTAATCCCATGGATCCTGCATTCCACGCTTGCTTAGGCGACGGAGACAGGGGGACCACACACATAACTCTAAAACAATAACATATTATTCAAACTGGGGCATGATCTCAACACACTAAATGTCATTCCAGCGCTAATTAACACGTCGATGCTAGGACCCACCAATACTCTCAGAGAAACACGAAATTGCAAATAATAAAACAGAACGTGATATGGTGGTGACAACTATCATGTTATTTCTAACACCTGAACTCTGTCTCCTTTATGAATAGACCATCTAGCTGGGCACACCAATCCTTATAGCAAAATGGCTAAGTTTCTATCTACCTAGAGTGGTTAGTGTCACCCTGAATTGTTCACATGCTTCTAAATTCCAAATCTTATTAAACCTAAAAAATCTCCCAATACCCCCAAACTTAAATTAAACAGTGTCCTCAATGTTTCTAAGTATAGAACAATACCAAAAGAGTAAAAGTAAGGGAGTCAGAAAGATAGAAAAGAATGCCTGAGCATGGGTTACCTCCCAAGAAGTGCTAAGTTTAAAGTCTTCAGCCAGACTAGAAAAGAATTAGTCACCCCCTTAAATCATATAACAATAATCGGAACAACTGTGGGTCATCTGAATCAAATAGTGTGCCCCATGGTAGAAGTGAACTGCAGCAAGCTAAGAGGATAAACGATCTGAGTACACCTTGATCCCTATCTAGGTAAACCACATCGACCAGAGGATGGGTTTCTGGCAACTGAGGATTGGTGAATCTAACAGGAGGATGATCTCGTAAAATTACAGCCGTGCCTATGTCAGGTCCCAAGCTAGGGACCTTCTTAAGGGTTAATTGTATAGCACATGGAGAATGATAGTCACCCCCAAACTTAGAGTTGTCAGTGTCTCTAGATAGACTAATAACAATTTCCCTCATTTCCGGATCGTCAGATTCTCGAAAATAGTCAACTGCTTCTTCTAAGTTACAATCCGGTGGTGCAAAGCCTAACAAAGTACGTACCTCATCACTAACCTTATCATTATCGCTATTAAATCTGTGGTTAAACCTACCAGGCTCTCTTTCTCTTAAAGCCGCAGCAATGTCACTAATTGAGGTCTGGATGCTAGACACAGCTTTTTCTAGGCTTTGGAACCTCTGCTCATACTTTTCATCATTGCTGGGCTGAGTTGGACCGACCAAATTCGTATAACTGAAACCTGGAGGACCTTTAGCATTACTAAACTGACCTTGAGCCTGGCCTTTCGACCAGGAAAGGTTCGGGTGGTCACTCAGGCCAAGGTTATAAGATTCCGAATATGGGTCGAACTTTCTATGGTTATCAAAGCTAGTGTTATTATAAGGAGCAAAAGCCTGCTCGTCGAATGGGTTGGGCTCTAAACTACTAACTTGATTCATTTCGACCAGTTCTAGCCTTCTAGATAAGGATTCTAATGGGTTGGGTTTTCTATTGCTCTCCCACTGATGGGTTTTCTCGGCGATGTCACTCAGAAATTGCATCGCCTCAGCAGGAGTCTTACTGTCGACTTCTCCGATTGACAAGGACTCAACCAAGGTTACAGTCGCATAATCCAAACCCTCATAGAGAATCTGAACTAGACTTAACTCATCTAAACCGTGGTCTGGGCATTGGGACACTAAGTCGTTGAACCTTTCTACATAAACATACAGAGACTCTCCCTCTTGCTGAGAAAACGTGAAAATTTTCGGCCTAATTGAGGATATTCTGTTCTTAGGGAAGAATTTCTGAATAAAAGATGAAGTAAGTTGGGCATAGGTCTCAATCGACTGAGGGGCCAAGCTATACCACCATGACTTGGCTCTATCTCTTAGTGAAAAGGGAAATAGTCTAAGTTTAATAGACTCGTCATTCAAGTCTCTAATCCTGATTGTGCTACATATTTCCTCGAACTCCCTAACATGAAAATAGGGATTCTCGTTCTCTTTTCCTAAGAATAATGGAAGCATCTGGATGATTTTCGGTTTCAGTTCGTAGCTCGCTTCAGTAGCGGCTAACTTGATGCAAGATGGACGTAAGGTCCTGGTTGGATTCCACAAATCCTTCAGAGTTGTCATTGCTGACACGGTTTATCCCAAGTTCGCCTTAAGGGCGTTCTTGGCATGCAAGAAATTTATCAAACACAATCGTGCCCTGACTCAACCAAATCAAACCTAAATCTAGCAAACAACAAGCATGATGGTTCCACTTAGATTGTTTCTAGACCAGCTTCTATTCTTTCAGAAGGCAACTGGTTACAATTTTAGCGAATCTCTCCGAGCAATCCGAGTTAAATCAAGTTGAAGAGAAACAGGAGAAGCTCAATGGAGCTTTGATACCCCTGTCTCTTTGGCAACGCTTCCCTGGGTTACAGGGCGGCTCTAATCAACTTTAATCTAATCTTCCTGCTTTTTGAGTTAGGCTAATAAGGTAACCAATACAGTCCTTCCAACCGATTTTCCTATAAGCTCGTTACCTTATCGGTCTCTTTCTAGTCAAGATTTTAAGCTTAGGTTCGTGAAGGTTTCGTTTTCCTAAGGCGGGCAAGAAGGAGACGGTGATGAAATCCGAAACCTTATCTTGTATGGCCAGGCCTTGCCCTTTACTATGCAGAAATTAAGTTCCGTATTCAATCCTCAGCATATATGCATACAAAGGCGTCCAGAAAACCCACTGACAGGAGATTCGTGGGTTGGTCGAAATTTACCTCCCGTTCTAGACGGGCGACGAACCGTTGAAGTCGACTCGGGCCACTAATATCCTTTTTAATAGTGTGCGAACCCGAGGGGCCGAGACAATATCGTAATTGTCGTCCGTCCCTGCACACAGTTTGATATTCAAAATTACCCTTCCGTAGGGTTTAAAAATAAAATGTCCAAAATGTCCCAAAAATAAAATAAAAATTACAGAATTAATAAAAACCCTAATACAATTTTCTAAACTAATTAAAACTAATTAAAACTAATCAAAATAAACTAAAAATCTAATTAAAAATAAATAAAAATAAACTCTTCGAACTCTTCTCTAAGCTTTTGTGTTCGATTCTCTTGGCTTCTCTTGGTATTTATAGATAGTAGAAACCCTAGAGAGAGTTCTAAACCTAATAGAACTCTCTAGAACAGCCCACAAATCCCATTCCTAATCGAAATCAAATTCCGGCCATGTTCATGATTTTTCAACTGATTTCACGGGATCTTTTTGCTGTTTCTCGATTGTTCTAACTTGTGTGGGTTATCTACTATCATTTGGAACAATCTGGAAGCAAAAGAAACCAAATTTTACGTTGGATTTGTGCTGCCAGTGAAACAGACGAGTCCGATGAGTCGACCCGTGACTCGGCCCGATCCAGCTCGCTGGGCTGACCCGCTGGGTTGACCCGATCCAGGGGTGCCCCAATCCAAAGTGTGGGTGCCTTGATCCATTTTCCCGGGTGCCTTTATCACTTTTTGAGCCAATTTTTCCACAAATCTTTATTCTTCTAATGTACCTGCAAAAGCAATAAAACACGTAATAGACACAAAATCGAATACTAACTCACTAGAAATTAAGGTGTAATTTAGACACTAAAATGTGTCTATCAATGCGCAATAAAGAGATGTGTTATTTCTCTATCCGGACCTACTTGCTTTTTGATGGTTTTGTAATAGTGGTAAATAAAGTATCGTTCGCTCGGACTTGTGAAGATTGATTTTAGATTTAATAAATTAATTTTAAACTAAAAATATACACAAGATATGAAAATAATATTCACAAATACTGAGGTTATGGATTTCATCATTAACCACTTTTAATTGGTTCCAAAAATAATAATTCTACACAATTCTAACTCAAATAAGTGACTCTAATTTTTTCCAAAGGTAGATTTTTAAAATATCAATTGTAAATCACAAGCATGGCTCATCAAAAGCTCTAGGTCCTAGCATAAACCATCAAATAAAATCACAATCAATTAAGAAAAATCGTAATTTCAATTAAAAATAAATACAAAAGTCATAAAAGAATTATTAAAAGTTACCAATTAATCATGGAAAAATGGATTCCTCCTTTCCTCAGTGATGGGGTTTAGCTCATCTTACTCAAAACACCCTCAAAAGATTGGTAAATAGCTCAAAAAGTGCTTGAAAGATGAAAAGAAGCTAAAAGTAATGTAACAAGAAATTTGCAACGTTTTATGGACGTTACAGAGTAACTGTTGCACTAGAGCTTGAATATAAACGTTGCAGATGCTAAGATATCCGTTGCAGATGTGTTGAAGAAACCGTTGCAGCTGAAGATAAATGTTGGAAAGACGAAGATATCAGTTGCAAATGGATGAAGAAACTGTGGCTGAGAGGTTAAAGAAACTGTTGTCGTAGCCTATGTTCTTCCTGTTCTTCAGCAGCAGCAACATAATTTTTTTTGGATCTTTTCTCATGCATCTGGCATCTGCCAGCCCCCCAATACTCTTCATCTAGTCCTCTATTTATACTACACCAACAATATCTCTTCAAATCTTCGATATAACTCCTCAAATCTTCAATCAAATAATTCCGGGAATATTTTTTCTTATGGAAGCGATAATCTTTTACTTTTGTTTCCTTCTCCAGCTCGAGAACAAAAAGATATTGCCTTACCACAAACTCGAAAATAATATCCTTAACTTATTCAGACTTCGAGAATATTTTCTTTTAAAACAATTTCAAACCGAGAATAACTAACTATCCTGTTTTAATTCTTTCACGAGATTTCTTTTGGTTTTATGTGTTTCCATGATGTTCAAGTTCCTACTAATAAGGAAAGAAAATAATCCTGTCCAAACACTTTTAAAATCTCCTAAAATACTTGCTTAAATTCTTCACGCAGTTGAGAATTGAAATTCGCGCTAAAATCCTCGTTTGAAATTAAGAAGAATGTGGGTGCCCTTATCATATTTGTGGGCGCCTTTACCAGAGTCATGGGGTGCCTTTATCAATTCACTTGGGTGCCTTTAACACTTTTTTGAGGTGCTTTTAGCAACTTTCTCGTCAACTTTTCCACAATGATTTATTCCACAAAAATACCTAAAAACACATAAAATAACAGTATTAATATAGGTATTGAGAAAAAGCAATATAAATATGAGAATAATTAAGACACAAAAATGTGTCTATCACTTTTGAACGGCGTAGTTTTTCTGTTGTGCCATATAAAACAATTGTTGTATTACCTTCTTATCTCTCCATTCCTTCTTTTTCAAACGTCTCGTTTGCATTAAAATGGTGGACAAAGAGGAGAGGTTATCATTATTATCTTGTTTAATGATGCGAAACATAGTAATCGGTGGAATGCGCATTTTCCTCATCTTAGTTAGTTTCTCCATTTCAATAGGGGAAAGCCTTGCTGCGACTGAATATCCTTCAAGATGTTCAGGACATTTGTGGTTATGTCTACCTTCAGGAACTTTGAATAGAACCCATTTCCTCAATTATTTGTTGAAATTAAACACAAGCTTGAACGGGCAATTGGTCTTTTTTGAGATAGTTACATTCTTCCTAGTGGTCTTTCCGATATACACATAACCCTTCTTCTTGTGGCTTTCGGGATTATGAATTCTATCACAAACCATTTCAAATCGGGTTTTGCTAGATTTTCCATTCAAAATCAATACAAACATATCCCGTTTTGCATGTTCTCTATCCCAACTTTTTGCTTCATCGGGATTATCCCATGTCTACATTAAGCAAAACACAAAGTTACAAAACTTGACAATTTTCTTTGAAACATTTAAGTACACATAAATTGTAACCGACCAAGTATTTTGCATAATGATGCGATGTATCATCGTACATAATATCAACAGGAGTAAGTTGATCATCCATAGGTATAGGCTCCAATTGGACCTACAAAATATATGACAATATTAGTTCGAACAAAAAAATACTACAAAGTTCGTCTAAGCATATATCTACGTATTCACTCAAACATACAGGTTCGAAAAAGTTGATAAATCCTATATGAACCAAATATTTATGTTCGGGTAGGCCCTTTACTACCATATACTTCCAAACTATGTACTTAAAAGTTCCCGCTACTTCTGTAACTAAAAGTTTGGCTAAGACAATGTTGGGCTCGAACTAGCCGAACATTATGTGTTCTTCAATTAGGTATCTGAACTTAGTCCAAGCCTCTATTAACACAAAGTTTGGCTACCTATGTTCTTCAATATTTTAGCCGAACTTATATCGATCTAGCCGAATCTAAGCTATAAATTTTGATTTTTTTTCCATCAAATTTAAGCCAACCCAATCAACAAAAACACATTAACAAGTGTACCTGAGCATCAGAAGCATTATAATCTTCATATTATTCGTTGTGATACTCGTTTATCTCGTAAAAACCCTCATTTAGAGATTGAGATTGAGTTTGGGTAATCAAACACTCACCATCTAACAAATCATCCATCTCTGGATCGTTGTGAAGATTAACGAATAGTTGTTTACTCTACCTTTGAAGGTTCCGATTCCTCTGAGCTTGCACTACCTTAGAAGTAAATTGACTCAAACATTTAACGTGGTTCAACAGTCTAACTGTCTACATCCACGGATAAAAAGATTTATTTCATTCTTATTAATCAACATCATTTTATACAGAAGAATGTTATTCTATAAAATTACAATCATATTAATCATGGATAGATTGAACTAAAAATTTACACAAGCCTCATACCTAAACTCTTTGCTATCACTTCTATGTCTTCTCTTTAATTTTTCTCCCTATATTTTCCAACCCCTTTTCCTATTAATGATCTTGGTATTATAACCAATTTGATGGGTCCCTCCGATCTACCTTTCCACCTATTGATTCTTATCCATCCTTGAT
>JAJJMC010021118.1:449307-568874 GCA_023531435.1 Papaver californicum | reverse complement strand
CTTCTCGCAAGTCTGAGTTTGCTTATTACTTATTTCTTATAGTTTCCCACTGGTTATCCCGCAACTCTTCTGCGGTCTTGTATTTTAATTATTGTTTTTGGATTTGGATGAATGTTGCGGCTTTATTTGAATCATAGCATGTCTGACACGTAGCTCTTAAAAGTGAATCGTCATTCTTTGGCTCTTTTGTTCCACAACTTGTAAAGTCGATACGTGTCTCTCATGCATCAGCGCTCATCATTACTCTTTAATGATAATAATGAATCATGCTTTCCCGCAACTTGGTGTCAGTCATGCAGCAAGGTTATCTGTCTTGAGCAGTGTGCCTTACTTTCCCGCAACCCACGTGTCGATCATACATTAATGATGTCAGATTCAAATCACATCGGTTTTTCAGGTCTTCTCAGAGAGTTTTTACTTTGGTGTTTCTCGTCCCATCGTAATTCGTTGCTTCTCCAATAGTCTTTGGACACGTATAGCTTAGAATTTATTCTCTCACAATTTTCCCCCTTTTTCCTTCTTTTTGGAATTTTAACAGTTGGTAAAAATTTTGAAAAAAGGAAAAATAATAATTGCCCTTTCGGCTTCCAAGCTTACAATAACTTCCTTTTCCATGTTTAATTACACTTTACCCCGTTTTTGCGTTTGCAGTTACTTTTCTTCGCACGTTTCTGTCAGTTGGTGGTTTTTCGAGGAAATCAAATCTCTGATAAAGTATCTTTTTTCAGCTTTCGACGGTTTCGTCAGTTTCAAATTTCTTATATTTAATGCCGATTACTTCCCTCATTTCATTCTTTACACCTTTTGTCTTCTTCTTCTTAAAGTATTAGTGCTCTTCATTCCTTTGAACTTTCCAAAGATTCTTCAACGTCTTTTCATTCTCCTGAACTTCTGTAAACAAGGATTCTCACATTGGGATCAAGTTTCTTATCTTTTCAATCAACAGATTTTTCTTCTATCTTTCACTTCACTGTAAGTAATCCTTTTGCTTTTCCTTTTTCGTATTTGCTTGTTTATCAGTCTCTGTTTCTATTCCTCAATCATTGAAGATGATGCTAATGATGTTTTTATCTGTTTATTATTTGTTGGAATGATGATAATGATGATGATATCTACTTTTGATAACTGATTGTTTTATCATGATCCTCTCTTTTTTCTGATCAGAAAATTGTTGTTGGTTGGCATTCTGATTATGCGTTCATCTTATTGTTCTTCTTATGGTGTATTCGTCTATTCTGGTTTTTCTTTATGTAGATAAAAATTTATCATGACTGGAAGAAATGATGGTAAAGCTATTGGTGATGCTCCTCATCATGATGAGCAATCTTTGATCGGGAAATCATCTCACTATCCTGCATCGAGAGGTCATCCTCCTGCTGATTCTTCTAGGCCCGCAAGTATTGCTGTTGCGGCCAGCAACCCTGCTTCCAAGAGCAAGAGGGATCATGAAAGTTGTAGATTTAGGTCTGTGGACCTTGAGGAATTCAAAAAGAGACATCATCTTCGCAGATTCAAAGTCTCCTTCAATGAGCAAGATGAAGACGAAATTTCACTAGAAATGATGGAAGGGTTTGATTATACCAACAACAAGTTATTAATTCCTGCGGGAGCATTAGAAGCAGGCCTTCAACTTCCTTTATATGAAAGCGAACATCCTTTCCAGTTTGAAGTTCTTGCAACCCGCAACAAATCTCCACATGGTCTTGCTCGATCCATTACTCAATATAATGGAAATTGGTGGCGTATTGTGGATAAGTGCAGCATGCGGAGCCAAGGATTGACCAATTTCACATGTTACGTTCCTGATCCTACAGAACAACATTACACAGTCGAGAACTTTCATGCTACGTATTCAAATAATATTGCTGCGAAGAATTATAAAAAATGGAGCGTCGGTCCTGGACGCAAAGGTGGTGAGGGATTCCGCTTGCTTCATGAGATTAATAATTCCAAGATAAAATTCATCCCTGGAATGAAGACTCATTTTGAGGAAAGAATCCGTATAGATCATGATTTTAAATGGTACCGTACCCCATTAGTTATTGAAGGTCCATGGGTCTTTGGGTTCTTTGCAGATAACGTGGTTCAACACCTTCTTACCCGCTTCAAAGGTTACTGCCCTTGGCGGCTGGATTTCTCTGACTTCAAGTTTACACTTGTCACCGCGGTATGTAAAGTTTCTCTCTGTCTTACTGTACTTTGTATATTGTTTAATGGTTAGAATTTCTCTCTGATGGCTTAAAATGTCCTCTCTTTTTTATAGCCGCAAGGTGAGTCACAGGATGACGAAGGTGCAAAAAATGACACAGGATTAAGCGCAAAGCCGCAGCTCCCATAGAAAAGGTATTGTTTTAACCTAATGAATTCTAATTATCCTTGTGAATTTTGAATTCTTATGGTTCTTTAATAGGGTCGGAAAAAGGTGAGGGTGCACCCCGGTCTTCTATAGATAAGGAAGGAGGAGAAATTCGAGATTCTCCTCTTCAACATCCGTTCTTGATTGGTGACGGAAGCTCCGTTCCAGAGAGACAAGAAGAAGAGCAGGTCATTTCTCTTCAATTAACCAACTTTGAATCTTCGGATCAAGCTGGTATTACGGAAGAAACTCCAGAAGCTGTGGTTAATCCTTCACTTCCAGCTATGGTTCTCCAATTTTCTCCTTTAACCGTTGATGAGCCACTTGAAGTTATCCCAAATGAAGATGGTTCAGCTGACGGAGAGGAAAATACGTGTGCACCTGCTGCTGTACTAGATGAGTCTGCGGACATCAATGCAGGGGGAAATGTGCCCGTAGGTACTTTGGTGGTAACTTCTCCTACCCTTGTTGCAAGCGCAGTACTTGTTGCTGAAACATCTCAGCCGAATAGATAAATCCCGCAAGCGAGTAAAGGCATGGGGATACATAGGATTTAAGTCTCTTTGGAAATGAAGAAGAAGCCTTCCAATGGTTCTTGTCAAGGGAGCTTTTGTCTGTTCCAAGAAATCCTTTGCCAGTGAAATCAAATAGTGCATCGGTTTCACGCTTGCGAAAGTCCATGGGGGCTGTACCATTTGATGCGGTTAAAGATGCTTGGATTCAAGATCAAGATGAAGAGGTTGATCCCAAATTCCCCATGCACCAACCTTCTTCACTTGAGAAAACGCTTGCACTTGCAGACGGATAAGTATATTCTTTCCCGCAACAAGCTTTTGTACAGGTATTCTTATCGTTTTTATACCCTTTGATTTCTTCTTATTTTTAGTTCTATTTATAACTTTAATTTCGCAGCTTGCACAGGGTCAGAACGCCGCACTCACCGTATACAAATTCTACAAAGCACGATCCATAGTGATGGAATCCCAATTTAAGACTGTGGAAAATGATGCTTTGGGCTTGCAGCGGGAAAATGACATGCTTCGCCAACAATTGCTTGACTTTCAAAATCAAGGTTTAATTCTTTCTTTCTTATTAAGTTCTCTTAAGATTTTTTACTTTTTTTTTGAATTACTTTATGGGATCAACAATGGATTCAGAACTCATATCTAGGATGCGGCGTAGAAATATGCAGCGTAGAAATATGCAGCTGAGAGATCATATAGTGAAAGTTAACAATGAGAACGTGGAAGTCAAGATAAGATTTAACGATCTTGTTGATAGTCATGATTTGGTCAGATGGAGGTATAATAGATTAAAATCGCAATATGAACTTTTATTGGAAGAGATGGTTCGCAAGAAAACAGTATTTAATGTTTCTTTATTGTGGACTAAAGATAACGTTTCCGAAGCATGGGAAAGATCTGATAAATTGGAAGAAAAGAACCACATGCTTTTTGTAGAACGCAAGAATATCCTTGCGGGATTTTACCGTTCCAGTTCGTATCACAATTCGCAGCTTTCTTCATATATAGATCAACTCATTAAGGACAGAGACCACTTGTCTTCAGAAGCTCATGCTAAAGGAAAAACCCTTGTGGATGCTCAAGCCAGAATTCGTGATTTATCTGATTCCATTCTTCACCGTGAGAGCGACATTTTCCGTTTGCACAAATTAAATCAATTGCGGGATAATGACGCAGAATTAACTCAGTGTCATCAAAATCTTCAACAACTCACTGTCAAGTATAACAAGCTTTCGGGAGAATATGATTTCCTTGAAATTACTAAGGATGCGATCGGCCGTGAATTAGCAGAGTTTGAATCCCTCGCAAAAGGTATCATATTTTTCTGTATATTTAAAATTTGACATTATTCCCGCATTGACTAACCCGTTGCTTTTGTTTCAGGTTTTGAAGAAAAGTTTAAGGATGCAGCCGTAAGAGCTGCCAAGGCTGGGGGAGAACTCGGTGCCGCAACTACTAGGATGAAAGAACTCAATAGGAAACTAGAGCTAGCTTCTATCAAGGCCAATGAAGCGCAAACTCAGCTTGAGCTTGCCTTTCACAAAGCCAGTGAAGCGTAAGCTTAACTTGAGCTTTTATCTTCTAAAGTTGAAGAGGCCGAAGATAAATTAAAGCAAGAAGTTTTGAAGAATGAAAGCCTTATTCGGGACTTAACTTCTGAGAGAGGAAAAATAAACTTTTGGAAAACAAAGGTCCAGAATTCCATAACTGAAGTAAATCTGTACAAACAAGAGGTTGAAAATAGAAGAGCTTACACTCTTTGGTTAAGAACCGAAACTACAGCTTTAATTGCAAAAGCAGTCAACAACACTCTTGAACAAGTACAAGATGATGGATTTTCCAAAGTTTACAAGCGCAGAGATGTCCCGGATAATCCTCCCTTTAAAGGAGATATTCCCGCACCTTAGCTTTCTTTATTGTTGCCCCGTTCTTCTTCATTTCTTGGTTGTAGTTGCGTTTTCATTTTGCCTTGTAATTTTATCCCTGCAAAACAGATTTTGAATATATATATTAATTGTTAGTTCATTGTATGAGTGTGATTTATTCAACCGCAAGGAAATTTTGTACCTTGAGTTATATTGAGGGTGTAACACATGTCTAACTTCTCTCGGGCCAGGAGGAAATTAGGATGCGGTCCCTAGAGTCTCCTAAAACGGAGAAAGATACAACAATTAATATCATGTTAGGCACCCCTGTTGGCGAAAGATCCAATAGTCATACACTCATAGACATTCACATGGACTTTCTTAGAGAGATTGCATTTGCAGCTTTACCTAGTATGAAGCCAAATTGTTGTATAATTGCATTGCTGATTGTGAGCACTTCCTGAAGTGGAGAGTACCTGGTATAATAATCAATGTCATGTTAGGAATCTCTGTGGCGAAAAATCCTATAGTCATTGACATTTATTTGGATCTTTTAGAGAGATTGCATTTGATATGCTTTACCTATTATGAGCGCAAACTATTGTACAATTACATTATCGATCAAGGATAGTAGGGTTTGAGATATTGTGCGTTCCAAGGATGTTGTAAAATTCCTCCATCCATGTTCCGCAAATGATATGATCCTTGTCCCGCAATGCCCTGTATAACATAAGGTCCTCCCCATGTAGGTGCAAATTCTCCTGCTTTTTTGTCCCTTTGGTATTCCGGGATTTGCCGCAGAACATATTGTCCTTCCACAAAGTTCCGCAACTTGACTTTTTTATTGTATTCTCTTGCCAATCTTCTTTGATAATTTTCCATTTTTTGAAGTGTAACTTCTCTTATTTCTTCTAACTCATCCAACTTTTCTAGCATTAGGTTTGAATTCAAATTTTTCTCCCATGATTCTGTTCTTGTGGTGGGTAAAATGACTTCCGTTGGAATAACCGCTTCTGCTCCATAAGTAAGAAGAAATGGTGATTCTCCAGTGGACTCCCTTCCTGTTGTGCGATATTCCCATATTGTATTATGCAGCTGTTCACACCATCATTTGTGATGTCCATCACGTGTTTTCTTTAGATTCATGGCAATTGTCCATTGCTTTGCGGATACGGACTTGAATTGTTCTTTTGTATATTGAGCTTCGAAAAGCATATCTATATTTTCCCTTGTAATTGATGTCCATTATCGGAGACTATGGCTACCGGAATTCCAAATCTACAGATTATATTCTCAAATAAGAATTTATAAACACCAGCATCTCTGATTCATGCGAGAGCTTTGGCCTCAACCCATTTAGTGAAATAGTCTGTAGCTACAATCAAGTATTTTCTTTTTTGAGTACCTTCTACTAATGGTCCAACAATGTCTATCCCCCATTTTGCAAATGGCGAGGGGCTGAGTACGGAATTAAGTTCTGTTGCGGGAGCTTTTATTCTTTTCGCATATCGATGACATTCTTCACATCTTTTCACCATATTTTCCGCATCTTTATGCATAAATAGCCAATATATCCTTGCGTTTTTTCTTTTAATGCCAGCGATTGTCTTTCACTATGATTTCCTGCATCTTCATAATGTATATATTTGAGAATTCGCAGCCCTTCCTCTCGTGATAAACATCGAAGTAACGGTCCCAAATAGGATTTGCGGTACAGAATTCTATCCAGCAACTGATAATTTACAGATTTTGATTGCACCTTACTTGCTTCTTTAGTGCTTGCGGGTAATACCCCATCTTGCAAATATTGATGTATTGGAATTTTCCAATCTTCTCCGGTTAAATCATTTTCAGTTTTTTGTGGGAAACTTGCATCATCTTGAATACCTGCATCTTCAATATTTTTCCCGACTTCTTCTTCCATATTTTCAACTGCCCACAACTTGATTGATGGTTCATAAGTACGCCCAATTTTTACTACTGATGTATTCCGATCTTTTATCATTGAAGAAATAAATGCTAACGCATCAGCATGGCGATTCTTATCTCTGGACAGATGCCGAAAAGGTATATTTGGGATTTGAAACGCCAGTTTTTGCACAAGGTTTTTGTATTCTACCAGGTCTTCATCAAGCGCTTGATATTTTAATTCAACCTGACGAATTATTAATTGTGAGTCACTTGTGAGCCGCACATCGCTTAACCCCAATTCAATGATAAGCCTAAGGGCATGAACCACATCCTCATATTCCACTATATTATTTGTATGTTCGTCGAACTCGAGTCGGAATGCATGTACCATTCGATCTCCCGTAGGAGTCGTAATTACAATTCCAATTCCCGCACCCTCTTTTTTTTTGGCCCCATCAACAAATACTTCCCATCTTCGGGAATTTACAGAGCTTAGGATATCCTGAGGATCATCATCTTCAAATCCGGGCAAACCTTGAATTTCAAAATCATCATCTAACGGAAAATTCGTAAGGAAATTAGCCAGGACTTGCGACTTCTGCGCAGTTTGTAATTCAAATAATAAGTGGAATTGTTCGAGTTGTGCGTTCCATTTTGCTATCCTTCCAACTTTCCCTGTATTCTTCAATACAAATTTCAGTGGAGCTTTACTTGGTACACGCACATAATGTGTTAAGAAATATATGCGCAACTTCTGAGAAGCAAAAACCAGTGCCAAAACTAATTGTTCTATTTTAGTATAATTTCTTTCTGCAAGGTTCAGAGTTTTGCTGATGTAATACACAGGCTTTTCAATCTTCTCATTGGTCCGGACTAATACCGCACTTACTGCATCTTCAGTTGCCGCAATTTATAAGGCCAAAACTTCTTCAAGCTTTGGCTTTTGCAGTGCAGGTAATGTGGCGAGATAAACCTTGATATTTTGGAAAGCTTGCTCGCAATTCTCATTCCATAAAAATTTATTTTTCTCTTTTAAAATATCAAAAAGGGGTTTGCATCTATCTGATGATCTTTCGATAAATCTGCTGAGTGCGGCCAAACAACCGTTTAATTTTTGCACTTCTTTAATATTCCTTGGAGATGGCATATCCACTATTGCCTGAACTTTTTTTGCAGGATCAACTTCAATTTCTTTTTTGGTGACTAAATACCCCAGAAATACATTTGTCTGGATTGACCTTCATTCTGTATTTCTGCAAAGCTTCAAATATTTCTCTCAAGTCTTGTAAATGATTTGTTGAAAGTTTACTTTTTATTAACATGTCACCACATAAACTTCCAGGGTGCGGCCTATCCATGGCTTAAAAATTGCGTCTACTAAACATTGATATGTTGCCCATGCATTTCTTAACCCAAATGACATCCTGGTATAACAGTACAAACCGTGTGGAGTAAAGAATGCAGTGTGCTCTTGATATTCTTCAGCCAGAGCAATCTGATTATACCCTGATTGTCCGTCCATAAAGGATAAAGCCTCATGTCCTTCAACAGCGTCCACCAACTGATCAATGCTGGGAAGCGGATAACTATCTTTTGGGCATGCTTTGTTTAAGTTGGTGAAGTCTATGCAAATTCTTACTCCGCCATTATTTTTTGGTACTATCACCATGTTTGAAATCCAAGTTGGATACCACACCTCTCGAATGAATCCCGCATCCATGAGATTTTTTAACTCTCTTTCAACTGGCAAATCATATTCAGGTGCAACTTTACGTATGCGTTGCCGAAAAGGCGTAGCTTCCGGATGTATGTGTAACTCATGTTGTACGATAGTTGGGTCGATACCCGGCATGTCCTCCATCTTCCATGCAAAAATATCCACAAAATCTCTAAGTAGAATGACCAAATTATGTTCCATTTCTGTTTCCATCAGCGTTCCAATATTTATCATCTTGGGAAGTTCTTCTGTTCCTATGTTGACATTTTTAGTTTCTTCGATTGATGTAAAGGTGGGTTTGGGAGCTCCTAAAAATTTGGGAGCCCCCTTTGGTTGCTATGCTGGAAGACTACCTTCATCAATCTTTGGCATGCTTTCCTTTATTGTAATACCTTCATTTGTTTCGTCTATTGCTTTACTTCCCGCAGTCTTAATTATATATTGGTTCAGGGATTCTTCTTTAGCTTTCATCTTGCGCTCTTTTTTCCTATTTTGTTGTTTTTGTTGTCGTTCTTCATTCATGCGGACTTCTGCTAGAAAGCAGGATTTTGCTTCATTTTGATCTCCTTTTATCTCAATTTCCCCTTGCGGTGTTGGAAACCGCAAGTATTGGTGATACGTTGAAGTTGCCCCTTTCAACTAATGGACCCAGTGTCTACCAATGATGGCGTTGTACGGAGATAGAGCCTCAACTACATTGAACTTAGTCAGAATACTTATCGGTCCAGCCGCAACATCAAGCAAGATTTCCCCTTTCGGTTTTGAAGCTAATCTGTTAAACCCATAAATTGTGTAGCAAGAAGGCGTTAGATGATCATCTTTTAACCCAATCTTCTGGAAGGTATCATAAAACAAAATATTAAGAGAGTTTCCCTCATCCATAAGAATCTTCCTTATATTCCATCCAGATACTGGCAGTGTAAGTACCAACGGATCATTGTGCATTTCAATCTCTTGGTCAACCTCGTCCGCAGAAAAAGTTAGCGGGCATGCCATCCATTCTTCCCATACTTCAGTAACTCTTCCCGCAACTTTGAAGACTTCGTGACTGCGGACACTTTTATGCAATTTTTTATCAACAGCTGCACTCATGAATGACTGATCCGATTCAGGATCATATTAATAGTTTGATTATTTTGAGGAATATTAACAGTTTTTCCCTTATTAATCCTTGGTGGGGGATCAGGTAATTGAATAAATTCTTTTAACTCCCCCGCATCGATCAACCTTTGTACTAGCATCATTAGATTCCTGCATCGGTTTGTGGAATGACCCCGATAGCAATGGTATTCGCAATACTCCTTGGAGTTTTGTGTGTGTGCGGGCTGCTGTTCCTTCGTCCATGGCCACTGAAAATCTTGTCTGTTTTTTATTGCATTTAAAATTTCTGGATAAGGAGTATTGAGTTTAGTAAAAAAATTCTCCTCAAATTGTTGGATGAATTTTCTTCTTTCCTCTATCTTTCCGCGCTTTGATTCAGTGTTTGGAGTTTTTTCCGCAAACCTCTTCCCAGAACCAGATGACGGTTCTACAAAATTGGCTCTTCTGGCATTTCCCTGGGGTTGTGATGTTATTCTCTGATGTTGTCTCTGGATGTCCTGCAATCTTGCACATTTCTCAATGATATCTCTGAGATCCTCTTTCCTTTGCGGGTTTTTATCATGGATATCAACAAAGAGTTGGCTTTCTCGATTGGTTATTCCCTATTTATAACAATTGATAGCGACTTCTGGGGTTACATCCCTGATTACTTGATAGATCGTCTGCCATCGATCTAGATAATCTCGTATGGTTTCCTCTGTCCATGAGGCAAGAGAGTATAGCTTGTCCATCCCTGCATCTGCGGGCTTGTTATACATGTATGCTTCTAAGAACTTGCAGGTTAACTGCGTGTAAGAATACACCGTCCCTTCTGGTAAATTATCATACCACGCCAAAGCTATTCCTTTCAAACTCGAGGGAAAATAGCGGCACATAACAACATCATCTTGCTCCCAACATGTCATGATGCGATTGTAATACTTCAGGTGGGTTGTTGGGTCTTTTGTCCCATCGTAGCATTCAAAAATGGGAATACTACATTCGTGGGGCATTGGTGCGTACGCCAGGTGCGGCGCCAACATCGTTCGTCTTGTTTCTTTTAGCACTTCTTCTAATTGTCCACCCTCTTTATTTTTTAAATTCTTAATTTCTTCTCGCATTTGCTCCATGTCCTCATAGCATTTTTGCCACCTATCATTTTGCAACCTTGAACCATCTAAATTCAATCTATCTGGTTCATACCGCTGGCGTGCGGGTTCCACTACCATTACTCTTTGATCTTTATTGGCTTCCACTTTTCTTCCTGTGGGTCTACTAGAGTTTGCTTCTTGCCCCCGTGTTCTAGTTGTAGATGGTTTTGCACCGTGCTGGGCTTTTTCTTTGAGTACTTGGTTTTCTCTGGTCAAAAGTGCAATTTGTTCCGCACAAGTCTGTTGTACCTTGCGCATCTCGTCCATTTCTTCCATTAATTGTTGAATGTGATCAATACTATTTTGAGAATTTTCTTCAAACGAACGACTATTTGTGTGATCTTCAGGATTGTTTACTTGATCATTAATGGGTTGTTGCCCTTGTGATTCTCCCACCATTTCCCTTTGTTGAGGAGCTCCTATTGTATTACTCCCCTGATTTCCTGAATTGGCCTCTTGATCTTGCATGTTTCTATGTGACACTGTTTCCATTTGCGCGATCCCTTTTGGGATGTTGTGATTTCTTCTAAGCTCAGTCTTATGTTGATGTAGGGATTTCTTTACCAGTATTCTAAAAGGGCTCAGATAATAAGTAATGTGTTTCAAAAAGTTTTATCATTCTCAATAAATATATAATGCAACCTAATTGAAAGAAAATATTAAATTTAATCTTTAAGCTGTCACACACAAACCGAATAATTCTCTAATTTTCACAGATTTTGTATAGTCATGTGCTAACAAGTTAATATCAAGTTTGAAAATTCAATTGAAAACTTATTTCATTGTCTCTTTCAAGAATCAAAATTTTAGTTTAATGTAGAAATCAAGAATTACACACTTCGTGTTCTTCTCCACTTCAGAATATACCCAGCGAATACCAGGGAAATTTGATAAACATAACATAATGGTCAGGTAAAAATTTATAAACTTAATTTTCGAACCATCAATTTAAAGAATATCCTAGGTAATTTAACATATATATAAGGTATGAAATAACGAAATAATGTGTATGATCATAAAAACCAAACTCATATGTTCATGAATTGATTAATTCAAAGGAAAACCATATGTAAAGTTTTTTCAATATGACTCTCAATCATTGTTTTTTAAGGAAATTTTTTTTTAACAAAACACGATTCAAAATTTTAAAAAGGTAATTTTTTTGACAGGTAGAATAAATTCTTTACTACCTCCCTGTTTCTAGCGCCAAATCATGATGACCAAAAATCTGGCATCTTTGGATCACAACCAAATGAATTTAGAACATGGTAAAATATGATATCTTATCATAAAATCGATTCACATGAACATTTAGAAAATGATAATCAATCAAAACTTAGAAGTAAATTGACTCAAACATTTAACGTGGTTCAACAGTCTAACTGTCTATATCCACGTATAAAAAGATTTATTTCATTCTTATTAATCAACATCATTTTATACAGAAGAATGTTATTCTATAAAATTATAATCATATTAATCATGGATAGATTGAACTAAAAATTTACACAAGCCTCATACCTAAACTCTTTGCTATCACTTCTATGTCTTCTCTTCAATTTTTCTCCCTATATTTTCCAACCCCTTTTCCTATTAATGATCTTGGTATTATAGCCAAGTTGATGGATCCCTCCGATCTACCTTTCCACCTATTGATTCTTATCCATCCTTGATGCGAAATACAATCCCGTAAAACTTACTTGTAGTTTCCGCAAAACTCGATCATGCTTCTCGCAAGTCTGAGTTTGCTTATTACTTATTTCTTATAGTTTCCCACTGGTTATCCCGCAACTCTTCTGCGGTCTTGTATTTTAATTATTGTTTTTGGATTTGGATGAATGTTGCGGCTTTATTTGAATCATAGCATGTCTGACACGTAGCTCTTAAAAGTGAATCGTCATTCTTTGGCTCTTTTGTTCCACAACTTGTAAAGTCGATACGTGTCTCTCATGCATCAGCGCTCATCATTACTCTTTAATGATAATAATGAATCATGCTTTCCCGCAACTTGGTGTCAGTCATGCAGCAAGGTTATCTGTCTTGAGCAGTGTGTCTTACTTTTCCGCAACCCACATGTCGATCATGCATTAATGATGTCAGATTCAAATCTTATCGCCTTTCAGGTCTTCTTAGAAAATTTTTGCTTTGGTGTTTCTCGTTCCATCGTTGCTTCTCCAATAGTCTTTGGACACGCATAGCTTAGAATTTATTCTCTCACAAGTAGGACAGAAATCAGTGAAGATGTTTTGGTTAGAAGCTATTTCTGTGTGTTATGGGTACTTCTCAGTATTACATCTACAAAGCAGCTAATGCCAGAGTAAGAAACACGAGTGAAAACCCTTTTTTTTTCTTTGATTTATACTTCATTGATGATTATGTTAATTTTGCAGCCGAAGCATATCGGTAATGGCTATGTGGGATATGGCTATTGGAGAGAAGGGACAAGAAGCTGGTCGAAAAATTGTATGCTGAGCAGAACTAGGTCAGGCTTGTTTTTGTTTAATACCTGATTCATTGATAGTGTTTGCAGAATTTGAGTTTGTATGATGGATTATTTATTCTGTGATTTACATTTCTATATGATCGATTTAATTTGTATGGATGGTGTCTAACGGAAAAGTTAGGGTTTTGTTTGGAGTGTGTTTCTTCGTATGTTGAGTTGTTTTGTTTTGGTCTGTTGGTGTTGGATGGTTATTCACTGGTTGGAGTTTTCATGCTAGACTATTTTTTTTAGTTTTAGTCTGATTTTGCATTTCCATGGGGAATTGGCTTATCATTGTTGAAATGAGGATTTTTAGTGATTGACATTTGGGAATGAAAGTTAGATTGTCATGATATGTCACCAAAGGGGGTAGTTTAAGTGAGTTTTGTGTGTGGATAATTAGATGATCATTGATGTGGATGTTGTTGCTGAGTGAAAGAGAATTAGATAAAAGATGGAAATTGTCAGTCCTTCAAGATCAGATGCAAGGGGTTGGAGTTTACAGAAGAAAAGAATGACTTTGAGGGTTATCAATCAATTCTTAACATCGTTTCTTTTACTCCCTTATTTGGGCTCATCTTATCCTACCATCTAACTATAATCAATGCTGTTTCTTTTCTTTTTTTCCTTCCTGCAGAAAAACCTCCAGTAGAAGTCGGAAACTAGAAAAATAGTCCCCTGTCTTGAATTCAGGAATTAGAATGTTTGTGGAAAATGTGAAAACTGTTACCTGTTTAGTGTATTTGTAGCCAAATGGTGTGTAAATTCAGATATATAGTTAACAGATTTGAAACCTTGTGGGATATTTTTCTCTACTAAGTATACTCGTATCTCAAATTTTTCCGCTTTCCGATATTCCTAGTTTGTATTGTAGGATTTAGT
Source organism: Papaver californicum (assembly GCA_023531435.1). Taxonomy (NCBI): domain Eukaryota; kingdom Viridiplantae; phylum Streptophyta; class Magnoliopsida; order Ranunculales; family Papaveraceae; genus Papaver; species Papaver californicum. The sequence continues at coordinate 554,906 of JAJJMC010021118.1, read as the reverse complement.
AACTCAAATCTCAAATTTACTAGTTCACCAATGAAAATGCTCTTGCTTTCGGCATTCAACACTTCAATATGATGTGTACTGTAATACATGTTGGTGATCCTAGTTATGTGGTTATTATACTTTAACTGAAAAAGATTATTAGTAGTTCTGTGATGACTAATGCCTATTCGCATTACCAGCTTGTCAGGATGAGTATTATCAAGCGGTTATTGGTCAACATATTTGGCTTTGTGATGCTCATTATGCAGACGACAAAGTTTCCGTTTGATCTCTACTTGCAAAGGTCGGTGTTCTTTGGATTGGTGTACTGTTTTAAATTTGAAATCTCAACTGAGCTATTATGACCCAAAGGCTAATTTCTTTCTCTTCCGTGCCCAACTTGGTTCCTGTGGTACTGTTGGGCTCAATACAATTATTTGTCGTGAATTGGAGTTTGGTGAATATTTTAAGTGTAGACAAACCAATATTATAGTTTTGTAATTTTTGAGAGGCCTTTTCAATTTGTGGGCTCTATTGCGCGTAAATGTAGAGCAGTCATAAGGATGTATGTGATATCAATGACGTTACAGTCATGCTTCCCCAGTACCCTAGCTGTACTATCTTGGTCATTGGGATATGTACAAGTGTCTATTTAGCAATAGTTCTCCTATCATCTACATTATTAACCGTCTGTAGGGAAGTTCTGATGTTTTATCATATACCGTTGCCTGAAGATTTTGCTTATTATTTCAGGAAGAGGCAAAAGCAGTTGGTCAGCTACGTAACCATAGATCGGCAAAGTTACTTGGTTGTTGTTGCGAAGGTGACGAAAGGTTGCTTGTGGCAGAATTTATGCCCAATGATACGCTTGTAGTTGTAAAGCACCTATTTCATTGGTAATCCCTGTTTTGTATTACCTTTCGAACGTATGCAGTATATGAAGATGATTGTTGAGTGATATGACACACTTCCCACATGGCTCTACAGCTGAAGGTCTAGTTATGAACTGTGAGTCTAGGATATAGGGTATACCAACTTAATGTTGAATCTGGAAACGTGGCATTTGCTCCTGCTTTTGCTTTAATTCATGTTGCATTTAGTTTTTTTTATCCTTTCTCGGAATAATATTGGTTTCCACCCTTTTAATTAGAGTAATTTTAATACGAAAGTGCTGGTGAATCGTCCCACCCTTTTGTGACCATTTGGTAACTTTTTTGGATGGATATGACGTGTATGACAACCTCTTTTCTAATACCTTTTCGTGGATGTAGGGGAATCACTACCTATGTAATGGGCAATGCAATTAAGGGTTGTTCTACAAATTGCACAAGCTCTAGAATATTGTACTAGTAAAGGAGGTTCACTTTACCATGATCTAAATGCTTACAGATTGTATTTGATGATGTGAGTATTGCTATCCTCCTTTAAGGTAACTACTTCTTCCTACATTTGGATTTTATTTCTGTTTAGTCTGCTCACCTAGGATTAGCATTTGTAGGAGGGTAACCCTAGACTTTCATGCTTTGGAAAAGTTACAGTACGAATCTTGCTTTTACACCTCCAGAGTACTTGAGAACTGGTAAGTGCCACGACAAGGATTTATTAATATCTTTTATCACTCTCTGTCCTACTCCTATTACGCTCAATCAAGGAATGGTTTCTGTGTTATCATTCTCAGTTGAATAATGTTTCATTAATTACTGCTTGACCTCATCGTGAAAGGACACGCTATGGCCTTGTCTACCAAGTTGTCTACCTGGCTTACTATAGGCCCATATGTACAGTGTTTGTCCACTTTTTTATCTTCAAATTTGGGTTCATATGTATCTAGATATAGTCCTCTGTACAGAGTTTGTACAGCCCAATGAATATTTTAGTATCACATGCATCCTTATGCCTCGTGTCTTTTCCTTCTTTCTTTTTGGGGTTGTTAATTGTAATTTGGTTTTTGTTTGCAGCTTAAGCTTGGAATGAAGTAGATGTAGTTTATCGTGTTGCTCGCAGGTACACTATTCTGGTCAGCACTTATTTTTAAGAAAGCTTAGAACTTATAAGGACTTGTATTGGTGTTAAAAATCTTTTATCATTTTGCTTACTCATTAAATTGAGATTGTTATGCTGTTGAACATTATCTAATTTTATTCTAATTTTCTGAAAATATCGTCTTGTTTGCAGGTGCTGATGGCAAGAAAGGTGGTGTTGGGCATCAAGCAACTCCTTACCCCCAAGGGAGGAAACACCCCTGCAAGTGTAGGCAACAAGTCAAACAAATCTCCAAAATCTACTGGGTCAGTTTCATGCAATTCTTGTAGCAAGTAAATATATCTCGTCTTTGTTTTATGTGTTGAATTTTTATAGAACCACAACCACTGGGTAGCATTCTTTAGTCTGTAATGTAGAATATAAATAGTATCATTGTTGTAGTTGTGTTGAACTTGCGAGATACTTTTTAGTACAAGTCAGTCTTGGTAGTTTTTTCCAGATATGGATCTTGAATGATTGTAGTTTGTTGAAGTTGTGTCCTGAAATTGGTTTTTAATATAATGTCTTATGTCTATGTGATATTTGATTTTAGCTAAAGCTTTGATGCAGCTTTTGATGATAGTCCTAATGTTTTCTTACAAAGAAAAAGAAGAAAAAAAAAAGAAACTTTGCAAGGCACTACCCTACATTGTGGTAGACTGGTAGAAGGATATTTGGATGGATGGGACTCATGGGAGGGTAAAGGGTAGTAGGCCACCATAAGGTAGGTGATGATGATGGGTAATAGACAAAAGACATGATGGAGAGCACGTGAATATCACGTGATGTGATTACTCAGATGGGGCCAGAGTTTTTGCTAGAAACTCTAACCACGTCTCCACGTATACCCGTAAGCAGACGACGGTTGGTTCGATGAGATCAATAATCCCAGAAGAGAGCTAGAGTCGTCATCATCATTAAGAAGACAAAAACAAGAAGAAAAAAAATGCGTTTTCATATTAGGGTTAAAGCTTGTTGTGTGCTGCGTTTTTTAGATACAAGGTATTGGTGTGAAATTGATTATGGAGGAGACACATATACATCTCTGCATGCTGACACCAAATACAACGTAGACACGCATCTCTTCCCCCATACCCTCCTCCTTTGTCATCTCTTATGTATGTCAGGCTCTCACCAATACTTTTTTATATATATATAATAGCTCATCTTCTTCTTCTCCATTCACTCACAAATTCACAATTCTATTTTTCATTTTCGCTCATTCTGAGAATGTCTAGTAGTAGTAGTATGTCTGCAGCAGAATATAACCATTATAAGAAACTTCTTGTTCATCATCAAGGAGCAGCAGATCTTCCACCAAGAAAGCTTCTTACTAGGAGATCTTCTAATAACAGCAGCAACTTAATAATACCCAATGTTTATTTTGATGATCATGATGATGATGATCATATTGAAACAGTACTGAATTTTCCTCACAAGTTCTTGCCGTGCAACAATACTACTGAAGATGAGAATGATCCATATGCAAGTGATGAGTTTAGAATATATGAGTTTAAAATTCGACGTTGTATGAGAAGTAGAAGTCATGATTGGACTGATTGTCCATTTGCTCATCCTGGTGAGAAAGCACGTAGAAGAGATCCGCGTAGGTATCATTATTCAGGTAATGCTTGTTCTGATTTTAGACGTGGTAATTGTATGCGTGGTGATTCTTGTGAATTCTCTCATGGTGTTTTTGAATGTTGGCTTCATCCTACTCGTTATAGAACTCAAGTTTGTAAGGATGGTTTGAATTGTAAAAGAAAAGTTTGTTTCTTTGCTCATACACCTAAACAACTTAGGGTTCTAGTCCCTCCTACCAGCCCTAGAACCAAACCCCATCTCTGTAATTGTGTTTACTCTCATTCGTCGTCACCATCACCAGTTTCTTCTTCTTCTTCTCCTACTTCTACACTAATGGGGTTTTCTCATCATTTATCATTGTCCCCACCATTATCACCAACAATATCTCCTACTAATTCATTATCATCAGAGTTAACTCACAAGCAACAGCAATCTCTTTTAGGAATGTTGAGTTATAAAAGTAAGTTGATGGAGTTGGTAAATTCTTTGGAAGCTATGGATTTAAGTTGTATTAATAATGATTCTCCTATTGCAACGATGAATGACAATAATTTTTCTTGGGGTGGTTCTCCTAATTATGAAAATCAGGAACAGTTCTTTATGTCTCCTAATTCAACTACTCAGGGAGTAGGTAATAATAGTGGATTTAAGCGGCGAGATTATAATTTGTCTAATGAAGATTATGGAAATGGTGAAACATCATCATCATCATCATGCCCTGATCTTGATTGGGTGAATGAGCTTGTGATGTAGACCATAGCCGAAGCTATAAAGATTGATGTAAGATTTGTTGATCACTTAGAATAATGAGTACATATTCTGTTTGTGGGATTTGGTTGATGGTGATTGATGAGGGTAACTGTTGATTCTTAATTGGGTTGTCTAATTAGTAGTATTTGGTTTGTTTTTATTTGGTTGATTGAAAGGAAGAAGTTTTATTAAGATTTACGAAGAGCCTGATGTTTAATTAGTTCCTTATGATGAGATCGTAGTACTTGTCTCTAGTACCAAGTTGTTTAGTTGTGTTTGATTTGAGTGATTCTTATGTCGTGTTCATGTTTTGTATTTATATCCCAGAATAATAATAATGGAGTACCCTTGTCTAAATGTCGCATTTCATTTCGCACAACATTCTGTATGCCGTTAAGTTTCACTAATCAAGTGTGTCTAAAACTACATGTTCCGACTAATAAACTCCTGTGACAGGAGGAGTATACGGTAAGAGTTCCGGCAAGGCGAGCAGTATAAAAGTGACGGCTAGATAATGCAATAGCCCGACTTCATCAAGGTTTAGGGCTTTAGGTGCATAATGAGTCACTGAGCAACTGTAAGCTTTCTCAAATATAGATGAAATAGGTTTATATAGATAATTTTGTTTACATTGTATACATCGACAACAATTCAAAGTCAGTTGTAACTCTCCATAACAATAGACGGAGATTGAGTAGATTTACATGAGATAAAACAGGACTATTCCTGTTGGATAAGTTGCTTGAGAAATAGTTTTCAATCTTGTACAACTGTTTAACTTATCCTTCACAGGCCTTGAAACAGCAAATACAGAATAACCGCGTGTGCATGGAGTCCATTTGTTAAACCCAACGCACCAAAATTATATAGCTTATATCGGCTACGGCTTTGGATTCTATCCCTCGACTTACCGTCTTAATTGACATCTTTGATTTCTAAACTGCATAGTCCCTCCCTAGGGGCTATTTTTAGTGTGTTAAATATAAGATATATATTTTCGTTGTAAGTATATTTAGCAACATTTATTTCGTAACAATCATTTATAACGGATAATCGTTATAATTTTTATTGGTAAACCATAAGAATTATGATTGTTTGGTTAACCATCAGCTGTTTAACATCTGACGGTATAATTTTTCGATCAGTACATTTGATGGGCACGATCGTTCCCGGGTTAAAATAGGCACCTGCTTCACTATTTACTATTCACTCTGTTAGGCTCATTAAAGACTAGATTCCGTGGCATTTTTAATAAAGATAAACAGACCTTGTTAAAAAACAGGTCAAGTACCCCGAGTCTCACATAATTTTTTTTTATTAGGTCCCATGGTATTCAGCTTAGATCCATTATTTTGGGGGTTATTTTGGGTAAAACAATTTTTATCTTGATTTTTTTGCATGATTCATGAAGAATATTTTATCTTTTTATAGCGCTTCAAAGTGTAAACGTTGTTCTCAAGCTTTCTCCCAATGGAAGATTGGGAACTGGATAGCATTGACACGGACATAATTCAACGCAGACATGGATATGGATAAATTTTTGATAAATTATGATAGAAATACATATATATATTTTATATTTTTATATAATAAATTATATATATAAATATGTATAATTTTCACATATAAAAGATTAATAATGATATAAATGTTTAAATAAACCTTTATTATCTAAAGAAAATATTCTAGCTGCGTCTATATATCAAATCATGTGGGACGCGTATGTTGCGTCGAGTCCGCATCCTTTATCCAATGCGCGTTAAACGTGGACACGGTATCAAAAGTGGTGTGTCTGTGCTACACAAATTGAGGATGTGGAACCTATTTTAATAACGAAATGATAGGAAACGCGTTTAACTAACGCACCTCCACGCAGGGGCGGAGACAACTTAGTGCAAGTGCACAATGCGTCCCTGCCCAATTGGCTCTAAGTCTATTTTGAATTTTCTTTTTAATTTAAGCCCATTTATAAATCTATTTTTTACTTTTTTGTATCTCCTAGCCCATCTGGCTCAATGGTAAATTTTTGCACCCCCAACTTAGAAATTTTGGTTCTGCCTCCACGCCTTCCATCGTGGCAGTAGTGATTTGGAGTTTTTAAATTTTACACGTCAGTTATTAGAGAGAACTTAGATCTAAATCTCAACTGTTTATCCAATATTCAAATTAAAGTGAAATATGTTTCCTTCGCCAATATCAAAAACCGCGAAAAAATTTAACCATAATATTCTCCCATCAGGAATTAGCGGAATTAGCGAGTTAAAACAACAGAAAGATAATACGAAACAAAAGCTCGTCAGAAGATCTCAATAGTTTTTCCTTTCTATTTTTTTTGTATTTGTATTGTTGAATTTTAGGTTAGTGTATTTAGGTAGTAGTTCTAGGGACCATTTTACTATGTAAAAAAAAAAAAAAAAAAAAGCCTGATTAGTAGCACATTTCAGATAAAAAAGAATCTGATTAACTCACCACCATGTGAACTTGTAGTCAATCCTAATATAATCGACTCTATGCTCACACTTCTATTTGAGATAAGAGAATTAAAAATCAATACAAGGTTGGATAAGAAACACTCATCAGTACTTGTTTGAATCAATCAGAACAGGCATTTGCATGAACTAACTGAGACAAAAATACAATATTTTTGGAAAAATGAGCTGACACTCAGCTAGTCAGTTTGATCCTTCTTAAATCTAGACTGTCTCCACATTGAAAACTTGGACAGAAAGTAAGGGTACGACTTCACTGAAAACCCTTCCTCCATAGGTTATGAAAACAATGATCAGTGTAAAAAATGCACCACTTACCAACAGCAGCAAAACCACTCTGTAGGTTGCAGGTGGAAACTTCCTCACAGTCTGGCCACCACCTAAAACTTGAATTCAACAATATTGTTTATGCATTCTGCACTTAGGAATTCTCTATACCTATGATGTCTGGCCGCCTAAAATCCAAAGGCAACTCTTTGCACAAAATCGGGTCTTCTCTTACTTGGCATCCGAAGCAACCCTGTAATTTGTAGCTCTGTAACTGCTTTACAAAACCTTGCCTGAATTGAAGCTTCACTAATGGATTCAACCTCAACTGTAACTTTTCTCTTTTTAGATAATGGTGACATCTGCAACTTCCGCTTACCTTTTTTGGTATTACTTGGAGGAAGAATTATAGCCTTGAAAGATTGAAACCAGTCATGGAGATTGATCAGATCACCATGTTCTTGAGCCAATTGATAGATAATTGAGGTATCATTCATCGATGGTAACAAAGAATCTCCGCTCTTGTTACAACAACTGCAATGGAGATAGGTATGAGACTTGAGAAGATCAACTTGAATCATTTTCCTTGGATCTCCGATCAAAGCTGATTGCAGTATATCGATGTGCTTAAAGCAGAAAATTTCATGGAACGGCAAAGACTCAATCGGCTTTAGATAATCCTTAACCATACACTCCATTAACTTAACAGCTTTTAAATTCACTGCTTTCTTGTCTTTTTCTATATTCAGATGGCTGCGAGACGCTGCCTTCTTGGGTGATCCAATCTTTACTTTTTTTGGACTCTTACTTTCAGCATGAGATGTTACCTTCCTGGGTGAACCTATCCTACTACCTTTTCTTGGACTCTTGATTTCACCGTTAGATGTCGGCTTCCTGGGTGAACCAATGCCGTCTTTCTTTTTATTATTGCTTTCACCATCAAAATCTAACATTGACTGCAACTCTTCCACTTTGATATTTATCTCTGTAATCCCTTCAGTGTGTTTTCTCCAAATCTGAAGCAATTGAGATAATTGTGCAGGCGGAAGATCCTTTATCCTACGTACTGCCTGAGATATGAAACCTGTTTTCCGCAGGCCAAAAGATTCTTCACTATGCAGAAAAATACCACCTGAGGAAGCCTTTACCCGGTCTTCAACAGCACCAGACTGACGATTGGGATCAAGCGCCTCACAAAAAATATCAAATAGTTTTATTCTGTGAAACTTCCCAGCTTCAAACAAGCACAAAACCACGGAACTCCAGTCTTTCCGCAAGCTCTTTACCTCTGATAAACCAGAAACCAAAGTTCCAGTGCTCTTACATGTGACGTCATCCATAAGTTTACAAGATCGAAGATCAAAAGCACACTTTTGCATTTCTTCGGGCAGCGATTCACACATTTCCATCCAGAAACTATGACTATCTTCACATAAGAAACTTAGAGGTTCCATTGAGAAATGTTTAGAGCAGGCAATCTTTAGAGCCCTGATAAAAGATGTAACTGTTCCATCATGCCTTAAAAAGTAATTTCTCAGAAAAACAGCCACGCTATGGCCAATGTCGAACCCCGTACATAATTTAACAAGAACAGCCTCCACGATTGCATCCATCCTCTCAGATGGGGAACCTAAAGTGAACTTACATGGTGAGAGGTACTGCAGTGCATTGGACGTAAGTAACTTCTTAGGAGCATCAATGGTTGTTGCAACTCCCATTATTAAGATGACTGGAATCTTTATGACCCACTCCCTCAAAATTAAGATGAACTCAGACAAGACACATCCATTGCATCTTTCCATATCATCAATGATCACCACTATGGGATTCCCATTGTTTTCTGGATCAGAATACCATGGCGCTAAGATACTTATATCGGCTGTATCTGGAGTGAACTTAATCAACTGTCTCAACAGACTTCTAAGACACCCACCAATTCCATTCTTGGCAGTGAAGTCCAGTGATGAAAGAGTAACCACGTGGGAATCATGAGATTTCAAATGTATGGCAAGTTCTTTAAATGTACGCAAATCATCAACAAACTCCACATTTTTCGTCAACACAAGACCAGTAAAAATCTGCTTGCAAGTGATATCGGTCAGTGGAGGGTATGAATGTAGACCACCAGGGGTTCCAGCAGATTTGATTGAAGAGAAAGATTCGCAAACCCATTGGTGTATCACATCAAATACACTGATATTGATGTTCCTCAAAATATCCTTGATGGTTGTTTCAATCTTCGTCCAAACCAAATCAAATGCTTCAAAACGCACCTCTTCATAATCATCTTCTTCCACTTGGTTGGTTTCCTCTGGTTTATCTGCAGCTTTAGGAGAAGATAGGGATGCTAACTTGCTCCCGGTCCCTCCAGTTCCAGAAGCTTTTCTACTTCCTTTCCGAGGCAATGCCTTGTGCAGAACAAAGAAAGGCTGAAGATTGTTTTCCCCATTGTTGGCAATTGGTGATGAAGGTGGAGAATCTAGGCTTTCAGACTGCATGGATGCTGTTGGAAAAAACTTGTTATTCTGTCCTTCGAGAGTTAGTAGTCCCCTCAACAAATTATTCCAGAAGTCTATTCCAAATGGGAAAAATACTTTCTTTGGAGTAAAATTTTAGCCCTAGCTTCCTTCAAGAGACCATGTAAACAGTTTCAACTATTAGCATTTACTTAACACCATGTCATTTTTAGTGCACATTCAGGGCATGAGGGGAAAATAATAAACACCATTAACCGACCATAGAAAAAATCCATCTCATTTCCCCTAGACTACAAACCGGGTATACGTAAGAAAACCAGCCCGTTCCTATAATTAAACTGACTGATTTCCTCAAACTTTCAACTTCGGAATTTATCGTATTTGATTTTAGTACTAATCGATTTCAAGGATCCAATGTTCATCAACTCACTTAACCAGGTACACTATCCCCTAAAGCAATATTTCTACACAGTGTACCATTGTTTTAGTTCATTTTCAAGTAAGATAATAAATCAAAAACACATCTTTCCCACAATTGGAAGTTCAATAAGTAAAATTTCACAATACATTTCAATTTTCAGTAAAGGTTTAATCTTTAGTCTCATATTACCTAAAATAATTCAAATCTAAATCGAAACCCAAGACACCAATCCTCAAATTCCCCCGTTACCCATATCAAATTCCTGAAAACAAATGCCTAATCCCTTTCAAACATCACTTTAAGCACTAATAAATAGATACAATCAAAAACCCTAATTTCAAAACCAAAAAACAAATATAGAAATAGACAGATTTTGAAAGATGTCTCACCAGTAACTGATAGTAATCCAATCCTCAGCTCCGTGCGAGTGATTGAGACTGTAGATTCAGACTCTGTTGTTCTTCGAGAGCCGTGAGTGAGTAGGGAGGAGTGAAAGTGAGCGAGGCGAGAAAAATAGAGAGAGTGAAAAGGGAAATAGGAATTATTGATCTTATGCTTCGCATTTTCCCGCCAAAACTAATGGGTTACCTTTAGGTTAGAAAAGATGGTATCCGCGCCACTTCACACGTGCGTATGTTAGCAACCCCTCCCCCGAACCTAAATGATGACCCGATAGAAAACTTCAATTCATTGCTCGGATTTGTGTTGGTAGTTGTTGGCAACCGAGACAATTCGAAGATAGGAGTCAGGACAACAGCATTATCTCTGCAGTATTTGTAATACCATATTCCACTGTCCCAAAAAAATTTATTATTTTCTTTCCTGGTCTTAGGAAAAAAATACTTTTAATTTTTCATTTTAATTCAAAAATTGATAAATATAAAAAATATATTTTTTTATGAAACAAAAATAGTATTATATATTATATACATATAATTCAATCAAAAATTTGATATACCTTTAGTTGAATAAAATTTAACTACTAGATCTAACCAATGACTCTAGAGTAAGAATCGTAAACAAATAAAGTCAATAACATATTAATAGTAACACATAAAGATATACGTGGTTCGATATAGTTATCTATATCCACGGGGTGAAATGATTAACTTTATTTAAAAGGGATTAAACATACAAAATGAACAAACTTAAGCTCACAATGAACTCTTCGTTCTAATCTTTCTTACTTGATACACTTTTCTCTCTCCCAATATCACTTGCCTTGTCTCATGAGTTAGCCTAGTATTTATAGACAAAGGTAACATACAACTAAACTTCGGTGTTGGACACTTGTATATGAGTTGTTGTAGTTGATTCGGGAGAGTGTCCCGAATCTCATGATATCATGCCTCGAATCTTCTAAGGTTCTCTTGATATGGTGGTCTTCATCTTGTTCTGGACATGACCCGAAATGGTGGAGGTATCTTCTTGATCCTTCTTTAGTCACGGCCTGAAGAATGAACGTCGATTCTTGATAAGATTCTGAAAAACATATATATAATAACTGTAACCGCACGACGTCTAACTAGTACATATCGGCAAATACGGGTCGAACCCACATGGAACGGTGGAAATAATGTAATCAATATTCCTAATTGACTAACCAAGGATGATAATTTTATGTTTTTGAATTTTCGAAAATACAAATGAACGAGAAAATAATAAAATAAACTATTTGTGATATTTAAAATGTGATCATAAACCCAAATGCCAATAAACCGCCTTCTGTTGTTTCAGCTCCAGGACCGGAGTTTTATGATCCAACACAAATTCTAAAAATGTTTTTAAAAAACATATAAATAAATCAACAATAATATATAGATTCTTAGTTTTGGATTATTACCTCTGTCTGACAAACCTCTGCAGCCCAGGAATATTGGTAACTAAATAAGACTCTGGCGTTATCTTGGTTAACTCTAAGGTCTTCCATTATGTTTATCAGGAAATAACTTTAAACCTTCATTAACTTGTTTTGTTGTAAGTTTTCTTTAGCTTTCGCTTTTGGTGGAGCAACATTTATTTGGATATTTTTTTGTTTTTTTTCGTGTTCTATTTATCGATTTTGTCGTTGAAAAATTAGAAGTTTATGTTCACTATCTTTTTCTCATGGTCCACCAATGACAAGTGCACCCTTGTTCCTTAATTTGGTTTGCATCAAACGTAATCTTACTACGAGCAAGGTTATGAAATCGTGAAGTGACTCAATTTTTATTTTGAAAAATCAAATCGTATGTAAAAACGTAAAGCTGAGTTTCGTAGTCAATTTTTATAATAACAGTAAAAACTAAAAATATATTTATACACACATAAAAACAAACAATAATACACTAATACCCATCGATATAAGCTTCGTTCATTAAAAATTAAGCACATACGATATAAATTATACCCATCCCATTAGATATTGCTCATGTGGATTGCTTTTTTTTTTCACCATTGGAAGTGGTTTCTACAAACCTAAAACTAATCTGATTTCAAAACCCTATCTCAGTCGTATAAATACTGTGTGTGATTAAGTTTCTTCATTTTTTTTTACATCTTATCACTACCACCACCATTACGTCTGTGATTCCCTCTTTCTCGTTTACTTATTAGTAGATTCAGTACCACTACCACACATGGTTGTTTCTCTTATTTGTTAAACACCATCAAAAAGTTAAAGTTTTTCTTCTTGAGAATAAGGTGGACGAAGTAAATGGTTTTAATATTCATTTGATTTGCTCACATATTGATTAAATGTCTCCTTACCTAAATTCTTCTTTTAATTGAATCTTCTTGTTGATCTGAATTTGAAGTTCAAAGGTAGATAGAAATGAAGATTTACTTTTGTCAAAAAATTTAATTAATCTCCATCTTGATAAATAATTGATGTTGACTTCTTTGGAGGTTTTAACTTTGTATGACGAACTAGGTTTAATTATTTGACTGCTCCTGTAACTCCTAACTTGAAATCCTTGATATATTCTTTAATGATTCTGTTTGGCCTGGATAATAATGATAACGTAAAGAAAAAATATAAACAGTGAGGGTGAGGGTTAGAAGATTTTTTGAAACTTTTGCAAACATAAGAAGATCGATTTACTCCATTCTATCCTTTTACACTTTAGTTTTAATACGAAAAACAAGGGGAAAAAAATGTGAATCGCTAGAGTTGAAGCGAATCAACGGTTCGAAAATGAATGACACGCTTCATTGTTAAAACGATTCAGAACTACGTTCCGAACCGTTTTTCAAATTATTGGAGTGATTCGTACAAGTTGACTCGCGACTCATACGAGCTTAATAACCTTGGCTACGATGAATTAGAGTCCAAAGATTTTTTTGGTGTTACTTCTTGCGATTTCCTCTTCTTTACCTTTGTTCGATTCCTAAAACATGTTAAGAAGCATGGTCAGTACATATAACAAGAAAACAAATCTCGAAAATTTACAAACAATGAATTTTGATATTTTTTTTGTGCCATTTCGAAAACACTTACAACTAGATTTTTAATATATCGTCCTAGACGTAAAACTATAAACATAACTTTTGGACTTTCAGATGTACTTACGACTAGCTTTTCAACATATTAACCTAGTTGTAAAAAATTTCACATCAACCTACGATTAGATTTGTAAATAAAAACCTAGCTAGCCGTAAACTAAACAAATTGCTACTATTATTTTTACGGCTAGGAACCATTACTTACGACAAGGATATTTGTGAGGAAAATAATATTTTGAAAAACATTGTTACGGCTAGGAGTCCATCATTTCCTGGTCATAAAATCAATAGTTCTTATTATACGGCTAGGAGCATCGATTTCTAGCCATAACAAGGGTTCACGGTCAGGAAACCAAAATAAGACCTAGCCAGAAACCTCACTCAAAGAAAAAATTGAGTATGAAATTGGACTAAACCAACATATTTAAGCAATCAAAAGCAACAAGAAATTGTGGGTTTGTCGATTCTTACATCATAGAAATCATAAATGGAACATTACTGGTTGTTGAGGAGTTTCTACTTCTTGATTGATGATTTCTTCATTTTGCTGTTGGAGTTCTTAACTTGGTGGTGGATTGATTGCATGTAATCTTACATACGGATTTACAGTCGTATCTCGTGAATGATTTTTTGTCCACCCCATCTTTTTTAATTTATAAAGAGTTTAATCGACGATGTACAATTTGTAGAACCGACGATTTTGTTCGAAAAAAAGAAGGAAAAATAACAAGGGAAAAAAAAAAGGGAAAAAAAAAAGAGCAAATTAAGAAAGTAACCAACTTCCTGGCCCCTAAATAATAAACCGACCAAAATTTCCAGGCCTTTTACAAAATGACTTTTTTTTTAGATTTCACGTCCGGACCCACCAGATTGGTCAAAGGCGTTGGAATAGTCAAATTCGCCCATTAAAATTACCACCATAACCTTACTCAAAGAAAACACGGGTGGTTCTTCATCTGCTCTTATATCTTTCATTCACTCTTTTTCTCTTAAGTTCTTTCTTACTTTCTGTCGAAACTAGATTAGAGATTGAAGTGATTACTAGAGAAGAAGTCATCGGTCTTTGAATATGTAGTCGTTAGTGAAGAACAATAGTGTATTTGGAAGAGAAGTTCTGAAGATTTAGGGTTTTCAGAGACATATTTGATGTTGTGAAGATGTGGTACCAATCGGGGATGAGATACTCTTAATCTATGCAGTCAATTTCGGCCGAAATGGCCGAAATTTCGGGGCGAAACCGAAACAATTTTAACTTTATCGGCGAAACGAGATTTAAACGAAATTTTCGCTGAAATTGTCAAAAACCGGAATTTCGGACGATATTAACGAAATTGTCCGATATTGCCGAAATGGATTGCTGACCGTTGGATGAGAATTTTGTTTTAATCCAACGTTTTATATTCTTCTTTAACCTTCCCAAACAATCTGCAGTCTATCTTCGTTTTTCCTCTCTTCAGTTTCAAGCAGCCGGCAGCTCCAGAAGGAAATCTGTACTTCTGTAGGTATGTTCTTTCTTTTGTTTATTTTCTGTTCTGTTTGATTCGATGAATAAGAAGAAGGTGAGTTACAGAAGGATCTTCTTTTGCTGTTTTGTTCTGTTTGATTCGATGAACTAATTAATTAGGACAAAATTTTCCATTACTAGGTTTCTCATCAAGAACTAAATTTTCCATTTCTTCTCTAGATGCGTATAACCTGGCTTCTACAAAACCTTGATCCTCTAAACCCATCATTCTCAATACCCCAGAGTCCTAGACCAAAAAATCCTTGATAGTATTGCTAGGGTTTGTTCAATTCAACTTGATATTGTTTTGATTATTACTTTAAAAGCCTAATTATAATGAGTAAGTACGTACTTAATTGTGAAATAGGTCGGACCTTGTATTAATAGATGGCATTACTATTGCAGGATTTGTTCTAATCTGATAAATTAGACTGTAACTGTCAGTGCTGTAAGTAACTAATCTTTTGACTCTTTTTACAAGAACATTAGCAGTTACTAGTCTTATTCATATTGTAAGCCAAATGCAATTAACAAACTTTTGATGGATGTCTTCCTTTGGTGGCATTTTGTACATAAATTTTTTTGATGGATGTCTTCTTTTGTTAAGATTATATTGGTGTACAGTATGTTGAGGCATAAGTGTGGAGTCTGTGGACAATGAATTGAGAAACTAGTCATTGTGTTTGTGCGGAAACTGTGGCATTTTTGTTTTTGTGGTTGTTTTAAAATGCGCTAACTGTTGATTTATTTTTGGACTTTTTTGGATTAGTTTGGTGTGTAGTAGTAGTAGAATGTACGACACTGGTCTTGTGCGCAGAGCCACCGGCCCACTATGTGTATCTCCCTAATACTACGGCAACAATGCTAACATGATCTGCTGTTGGCGTAGGATTGGGGCAATTTCAATCAAAAGTTTTTAACTTTTTACAACCAGAATAAGTGCACGAGACTTGCCTATATTATGTGTTGCGTTCAGAACCATTGTTGGCAAATCTATAATCTTAATCAATAAGGAATAGATTATGATGTTAAAATTTGTTAAATTGCTCATGAAGTGCTCTGTTATGTTGTTATGGCAGGTCCAGGGGAGGGGATAGGTGGTAAAGGAGGTTGTTTGTGTGAATTCATTCGGAATTGAAGTTTCTTCGTTCTTTTTTGACACCAAAATTTGGCCTGAGAACTTTTTTTGGTTTTCTCCTTTTCCTTTTCATTTTCCTTCTCTTTTTTAGTGTTTCCTTGTTTACTTTTCTTTCTGGTCTTTGCACTACCATATTAAGTTTCCATACCCTATAATTAATAACATTGTTAGTCTCCAAATGGTAATCTGTGGACAGGCACTCATGCCGACAAAATCTTCATTCGAAGGATTAAAAACTCCTGAACCAAGTCTTCATTTGGCTAGTGTTCGGCTTTCTATGTTGAACCCGAGACTTCTGTCTTCTCTGTTTTGATCTTTGCATGAAACTAAACTAATTTTTGTAGACAATGTCGACCCATGTGATGTCAAACGGTTTAGTTGTTGAGTGATTAACTCGTTGCAGTCATGTACTTAATACTATGAAACCTCTGTTTTGTATTTTAATATTTATGCCTTCCAGTCATTGCCTCTTTTCTATACAAAGAGTACCGCTTTATTATCAGTTCAGTAAGTATCTACTGTTTTGGATCAAATCTTTAATTTAAAAACTCGTATTATTTCATGCAAAGAATGATAGGAGGGTGAGTGCATGTTCTGTTTCAAGAGTATATTCTTCTAATTTGATTTCTACTAGACTGCCACCTATTTTTCGTCTGATTGCGCAAGACATGACATGACATGACATGATATAATATTTTGTTTCATCTGGAATGCGATTACTGAGTAGGCAGTAACTTTACCTTAAACATAGTTTGGAACTGGTTTTGCAGTATTCATGTTTTCATGTAAAGAGCAATCTATTTAGATCAATAAGTCATAGCGTGGTCTGGTGAAAAAAATATTCATTATAAATCAATACTGCAAGGTTTAAAAAGACGTTGAGGCGACACAATGCGTTTTCTTTTTGCAAGGCTAGGCTGTGCCTCGTTGTGGGGTCAAGGCATTGCCTCACACTGGTAAAAGAAAATGCGAATATAGTAAGTAAGTTAATAAACAGAGCTAAAAATAATATGAAACTAGCTAACAATTCATGTTGAGGCAAGCAGACCTTGTATTGTTTTGGATCAAACTCGTTAATTTAAAAACAGTGTGTTCTTCAATATGTTCTCATTTTTGGTGTTCTTTGCATTTATTTTTTTATATTTTGTTTTTTTTGGAGAAGTTTTTTTTATGTTAACTGCTTATTTTTTTGTTTCTTTGTGCGGCAGCTGATGTGAGAATATATTTTATAGTATTGTACAATTGTAGAAATGCTTTAGCTTGTTTGCTCCATCTCATGTTTATCATCTTGTTTTCTCATTCATTTTCCAGGTTCAAGACACTTGTGATTATGGATTCTTCTAATGCATCAAATTCATGCACTACACCCTCTATGTGTGTCTCATTGTTGCCTTCATCGTCTACACAAACAAAGATACACCAACTAAAGACAATCCATCCAAAGATATAGCATGGCAATGGGGTGAAAAGAGTGATCCAAATCATCCAACCTGGGTTACTTGTTTGTTATGTTTGAAAGGAATCGTGGTGGTGGAATCACTAGGCTTAAGGATCATATCTTACAGAAGTCAGGGAATGTTAAACCATGTGGTAGTGCAACACCTGATATTATCAACAAACTTAATCAGGAGAATTCTGTAAAGAGGACCAAAAAAGAAATCCGGGCTACTGTTGATTTATTTTATGAGCATACAAACTCAGGTGAAGGATCTGATGCTTCAACTGATGTTAGGGTGCAAGAAAAAGAGGCCAGTGGTAGTCGACTAGTTGTACAAACTAAGAAGAAACAACGAATAGGCCAAAGTAATAGTAGAGGTCCAATGGATTCATTCATGAAGACAGATCACGCGAGAACTCAGCAGGCCACTCTTGAAAGGAACAGTGTAGCGAAAGAGAAGTTACTAAAAGTTGCATGGAAAAGCATTTCATCTTGGATGACTGAGAACTCAATTTCTTTTAATACCGTTCGAAGCCCAACTTTCCAAGAAATGATCTATGCAATTGGCGAATACGGGAAAGGTATGCATTTGGCTTAACTTAACTTGTGTATAACTTAACTTGCTCTGTATTAGTTATTAACTGGATCTGTTTTTATATGTTTTTCTTTTGATGTTAGCTATGCCTTCACCATCTTACCATCAGATTCGTACAAATCTTTTCAAGGAACAATTAGATGATATGAAGAAGTTTGTTGATACATTTAGGGTACATTGGAAGAGGTTTGGATGTTCTATTATGTCCGACGGTTGGACGGATGGGGAAAAGCGACATCTTATTAACTTTTTGGTGAATTGTCCGAAAGGCTCAGTTTTCTTGAAGTCTGTAGATGCGTGAAACAGAACCAATGATGCTGATTACATACGTGGGCTTATACAGAGGTAATTAATGATGTTGGGAAAGATTATGTTGTTCAGTTCATTACAGATAATGGTTCCAACTTTAAGAAGGCAGGAAAAGACTTAATGATTGATTACCCAAATATGTATTGGACTTCTTGTGCTGCTCATTGCGTTCAATTGATGCTAGAAGATCTTGGTTCCAAGCTTGCTAGAATCAAGAAAGCCGTGGTATTAGGTAAGAGACTCGTTACCTATATTCATTCTCACTTTCAAGTATTTGCTCATATGAGGGAGATGACAAAGGGAGACTTACATAGGTCCACAAAGACTAGATTTGCAACTCAGTACTACACACTAGAAAGTCTCCATAAGTATAAAACCCCTTTGCAGATGCTGTTTGTGGCTGATAGGTGGGCAAAAAGTAGGGCTGCAAAAGAAAGTGTAGGAATTAATGCACTTAATTTTTTTACATGTGGTACATTTTGGGCAGATGTTGAGTATTCTTGTACTGTGCTAAAGCCTTTAGTTAAGGTTGTAAGGTTAGTGGATATTGAGCTCAAACCTACAATGCCTTATTTGCTTGATGCAATGAGAATAACATGGGATCAAATGGAGAAGAATTTCAGTAAAGATACAGATACTTGGGCTATAATTCAGGATGTCTTTGATAATCGATTGAAGAAAAACTTTAATCATGATCTACATTGTGCGGCTTATTATTTGAAATCCTTCAATATTCTACAAGATCGATGCTCGTGAGATGGATAATGATTCAAAGTATAAAGAAATCAAAAGGGGTCTTCATAAAGCAATGGAAAGGCTAATAACCGATGAAGATGAACTAGATAAAGTTATATGTGAATTGAGACTATACAGTGATGTTGTTGGGATCTTGGGAAGTCATTCTTGCATAAGAAGAAGAGATAAAGATCAACCTCGTAAGTTTTTTATATTCTGTTATTTTAAAATACGATTATGTTTGTGTTATATAACTTTGTGTATGTATTTATGAAGATGATTGGTGGATTACATATGGAGGAATGGATGTCCCATGTCTACAAAAATTTGCAATCAAGGTATTGAGTCTGACTTGTTCTTTTTCCCCATGTGAGCGAAACTGGAGCACATTTCAGAATGTAAGTATTCTTATCTTTGATTTCATCTTTTTTAGTCCCCTTTGCCTGTCATACTGAAATGCACATATTTATTATATCATTTGCTTACTATCTATTCTGTCATATGTTTCGTATTTCAGTTGCACTCAAAGAAACGAAATTGTTTAACACAACATAAATTGAATGATAGTGTCTTTATCCAATATAACAAGAAATTGCAGCGTCGATACAAATAAATCCAACAATATAACGATGATGTGAAAGCTCATGATCCTATTTTTCTGGATGAACATGATGAAAATGATGAATGGTTGGATCCACAAAATTTGGATGACTTGAATATGGAAGGTGATAATGTAATTTTGGATGATTTGCAAGAGAATATTGGTGAAGCAAGTGGGTCAGTTCGTAGCTTTCGAAGTAAGTTTATTTATCCAACTGACACTGACATTGATGCATATGATACTGATCAATTGATGTTGGACACGGATAGAGGACTACTTGGTGATGATTGTGATGATATCTATAATGAATCTAATGAGTTTGATTAAAATTGTAATATGGTTGTTTAATTAGTACTTTAGACAGTAAACTTTGAAGTTGTTGTTTATATTTGTTTCATGTTTGAACTTTGAACTATATATGAAATCTATGGATTTATATATTTTGGATGAACAAACATTTGTTATAACGTTTTGAAATAAATTTATACTTATAAAATGTGAACTAGTATTTTTTTATAAAATTATAGGTACAAAATAAATGGACCGATATTTCGCCGAAATTTCAACCGAAATTTCCCCGATATACCGGCGTACCAGTGTATCGGTCTCGACCGATATAGACCGAAATCCGATATGTAACAGCCTTGCTCTCAATACATGTAAGATTATTGAAACCCATAACTTAGTATGTGATGAAAACCATGTCTAGATAGTTATATCGATTGATTTGTATTTCTATGGTTTCGATTTTCCCACCTTTTTTAAGAAATTGGGTAGTTTATCTAAAATTCATGAATGATTGTTTGTTTTCATGAGTTTTTTGTTTAATTATTTGTGTATTCATGATTGAGTGCTTATTTTTATGAATTATTATTTAATTAGGGGTTATTTGGGTTATTTAGGTTTCAATTTTAGTTACAGTAGGAATTTATGGTTTATATCTAAATTGTTCATGGGCATTTCTGCTGCAGTTTGTTCAAATTCAGGCTAGTAGCAGTCAATCAGAACAATCCCAAGCTATTGATCTTGATGAAGATATGTTTGATGTTGTCTATTGGGCCAAAGCTACATAAAGAGTTAAGATCGTTAAAGATGTAGAGAATGTTCACCGAGTTGGTTCGAAAACGATTCATAATATGAACTCAGAGAGCTACTCGGTCGAGGGGTTTAAATGACATTTACTAACTAAGATAATTGACGGGTGTGCACTTAACTGCTGTTACCCGGTTTTTTCAAAAAACTGGATGAAAAATGTTAAACTCGGCCATTCTATACAAATTTCCATAAAAACGATCATTTTCTTGACTATAAAAGCCGGCCAATTTATTAAAAAGCCCAAAATAAATAATTAGATTTTTTATTTTAAATAGTAAATAATTTTAGACACAGTTAACAAAAACGGAAAATAGTAAAAAAACTTAATAAAAAATAATTTAGACATTTACTATATATTAGAACACTCCTTGGCACATTCCATGTGAAGGCCTTCAACAGAAACAAAGAGCCCAAAAACAGGTATCTTTGCATTTCATTGCCAGAGTTTTGGTGTATACTGCACTCGTGGGTGACCAAAAATACGCACTAATAAAAAAACAGAATGTCCTTGTTCCCGATGTCAAACAAGATTATTACCTCTTCAAAATTCAAAAAAGTGAAAAACAAAAGAGTTAAAAGCAGAATTCAGAAAGAGACTAGTCTATGAAAAAAATACTAAAAAGAAGTCCATGGAGAGAATTCTTTTATCATAATCATCAAATAATGCGTTTGTTCCCTAAAAGGTTTGCAAATGACCATTGTAGACATAATGATGGCTCGAGAAAAACAGAATGATATCACCCTTTTGGTGTCTATAGTAAAAGAAGATGATGATCCAACTACTATACACGATAGAGAGACATCAAATCAAATGCCTTTTGTTAGTTGAAGTTATAAGTTCTAACAAATGGTACATTTAATCTATCAAAAACTACTACATATTTAATGGATTCAAACTTAAGCAGTAGAATTAGCTGAAGAATCTAAATGTAAATATCGATGACAATATTAAACTCATGAAAGAAAGATCTTAATTAATTTGATGTGTGATTTATCATAGTACAAAGTACATGGAGAAATTAAGATGAATCCATATCATGATATCATTTTAGCTTTCAACTAATTACATCAAGTGTTAGGGTTAGGCCATGAAATGTATGCATAAGTTCTGTGATGGTAAGTAAGTATTAGATGTGATATGTCCTCATATATGTGACTAGACAGTTAAATATTTTCAGTTGGAATCAAATTTTTTGTTACATAGAGTCTAGACCAAATTTTAGATTAGACCTTGCAGGGGGGTGTAGTACTTCTGTACTGGTGAAGGAGCCTCCTCATGATCAGTCCAATCCCTTCATTTATATCTCTTCTTTCTTCTTCTCATCACATGATACACTAATACTTGAAGAAATTATCATATTTACCCTCCTCCATCCTGACCCAAATTGGTTTGATGTACACAGTACTTGCGATATCCACCACACATGGGCTTCTTCCATCCACATTAATTCTAAAATGGTGTATATAAAGGTATTGCTCTTTTTCAACTGTTTTGTCCCAACGCTCCAAATATTTGAAACACGCACGAACAAATTTTACATCATTACATGATATTAGGAAAAATAAAGGAGGATAGGAAACACAAATATTCACTTTGCTCTAGCTAGTCTTTGCCATTTTACCCTATCCTTAATTACTTCCTTCGTCCCTAGGTGGAATTTGATATTTTACCCTATCCTTAATTACTTCCTTTGTCCCTAGGTGGAATTTGCTGATTATCTTAGAATATAAAAAAATATAAATTTTATAAATATCCATCATCTTTCATGTCTTATCCTTTATTCTAATATTTGAAACATTAAGTTAATTATAATAATTTTTAAGTATTATAAATAAAGACATATGTGAAAAAAAACAACATTGAAATTAGAACTCCGACTATCTAATGAGATTATAGAAATTTTAAATTTCGCCTTTATAATAGGTACGGAGAGAGCATATTTTTTACTCCCTCCATCCCATATAAAGATGAAATTAGTCTAATCTCTTAAATTAAAAATAATTTAATTTTATAAATATCCATCATCTTTTCTGTCCCCCTTATTATATTTTCAACATTTAAAATCAAATTAATTTTGATAATTATCAATTATCATAAATAAGAATATATATATAAAAAATAATTTTAAAATTAAAACTTCATCTATTAATAGGACTATAAAATTTATTTTGTTTTTAGTTCCTAGATGAATTTATGTGGGAACAAATATAATTATAATGTGTCACAATTTTCAAATTCCAAAATAGGAATAAATTAAGTATATTTTAAAAATATAAAAATCATCAAATAAAATGGACTAAAAAAGAATCCCATTTATACAATTAAAGTGAGATGGTGAGAGTATATTCTAGATCAAAACCGAATTACACGTAGTGATTTACAGTTTTAAATGGTATAGAATATTATCGAACCGATCTAACATTACAAATGAATTTTTAAAAACCGAGGGCATTGCAATTCCCATGTGTGGGACGTAGCTAGCTTTAGGTCCTCCATCCTCGGTGAGGTCGGCGCAGTAGTTAGCTAGCTTGTCAGCTGCGAATCGCCTCCTCTTGATGGTTATGGTCCAGCCTTCAATGGGGGATTTCCCTAAATTACTGTCTGCGCGCACTGTGATGGTAGGCATCAGCTGCCATGAAGTAGGGCCTGGTTGGCTCATGAGATGAACTATCGCTATAGAGTCCAACTCTGGATGTGAAGGGTGAGAGAGATTTATGACTCGGAGTAAGTTGGATGCCAAATGGCACAGATTTGCATATGACTTGCAAAATTTAACCCTGGCCATTGATTTTATGTGGGAAACTCTGCGATTCAGAATTATAAATGTCAAAGTGGACAACTCAAACTTATAGCCTACAAGTGTAAGAAAAAAGAAAACCTAGGGCTGAAAATTCGATTTGCATCTTTTAGTGTTTTTCTTCATTTTTATCAGAAAAAAGAAGAAAAAGGAAAAAGAAAAATGTCTTTATTGAATCTGAGAACTGAGATGGGCTGTTTATCCAAACTGTTACGTAAAGTTAGTCCGTACAGTGGTTAACTGTACCTGACTAATGAGACCAAAAGTCAGAACATTGCCAATGCCAGTGACCACACTGTTCGAATTAAATGCACCACAGCAATAAGCTAAATGTAAGTATATATAGAGACGTTTTATTGGATGTAATAGCGGGCTGTGTGTCGGTAACTCCAAGAGTCAGGTCAAATTTAAGATAGACTTTATATGCTCAATTTTCAGCAAAAAAAAAATATAAAAAAATGCATGAAACCCACACTCCCCTCCAATTAGCTATGACGTTCAACCTCTTTTAAGAAAAAATAAATATTTATCGTATGTTTAGATACTATTTAAAAAATTATTTTTAATAATTTTATAATGATTTTTATAAAAAGAAAAATTAACATTATGTTGTGAAGCAAAATTTTTAGTTTAACTTCTGCTTCTGGTAGTGTTACTGATCATAGCTTCATCAACAATGTTACTGGTAGAGCCAGAAGGAATCCGGCAATGGGTTCCTTAGAGAAGAATTAGCTAGGATGCCTCTTAACTTATTCATTCTTCTTGTATAACTGCCGACGCAAAAGAGGAATAGAAGGCTACTCCATGGGAAATAGAGTAGCATCAACATTTCGACCCAGAACTTTTATATAGGTCGCCGTACTCACTCGACAACCTTACTATATATGTCTTGACTTTTATTCATACGATATGTCCTACTCATTTGACATAGTTGTCTTACTCGAAGACTCTCGTTATCTATTTTGCCCATGCTAGCCGACGCACGCGCGTTACACAATCTTGAGAGTTGAGAGTAATATGTTGCCTTTCAAGCTCAAGCTCAAGCTCAAGCTCGATAAATCAAATTAATTAAGGCTAGTAGATATAGTTTTGGCATGCATATCATGGCTCATCACGTTTGAATCGAATGGCCTAGACAAAATCCACCCAACTACAACCCATGGGGGTTCATTAACATCTCTTCTCTAGACTCTAGAGACTAGAGCTATCTACTAAAATAGAATAGTATTTTTTTACCAAAGAAGAAAAAGAAGTAATATTTTAATATGTTCTCTTACATTCTTTGGGTAAATGAGACAGGGTCCATGCCTGCATGTGGTAGGAAAAAAAATGCATTATTTCGTCATCATCACCTTATTATTATTTATTTCGACATTTAACCGAAAAACTACTGATCAGACACGGATAGATAGAGAGAAAGAGATGTCTTGTAGGGTTATGTGCAGCAGTGAAAACGGCATCTCATCTCTCCCTCTCATATCTGATCTTTCTGTCTCCTCTCTCTTTCTATTATCAACATGATCATGAGAGAGCAAAAGAGAAGAAACGAAAAGCAAAAGAATGGTTTCTGAAACTCACATTGAATGCTATTACTTACTACTATCATCAGTGAAAACAGTGTTGTCTATTGATGCAGCTGCTGCAATTACATTTTAGTACAACCCCACCCCCACCTCTCTCTCTCTCTCTCTCTAAATCTCTCATTCTGTATCTCACTAGGTCTCTCATTCTATCTGTCTCCATCTCCCTTTCATTTGTCTCTCTCTCTCTGGGTTGTCTTTTTACTCTCATACATGTCCTATATATCTCAATTAGTCTTCTTTGTCTCTTAACTCTTTCTCCATGTCCTCCATCTCATCTCTTTTCTTTCTGTAGCTCTTTCTCTATGTGTAGAAGACTTTGAATAAGATCAATTATCTTTAATCTTTAGCTAGTTCATTAGACATATAATTGAGAGAATATGTCACCAGCAACACCTGCATCAACAAGGTGGTGTCCAACCACGGAGCAACTAATGATTCTTGAAGAGATGTATAAAAGTGGGGTGAGAACTCCAAATGCAACTCAAATTCAGCATATAACTTCTCATCTTGCTTATTATGGTAAGATTGAAGGTAAGAATGTTTTCTATTGGTTTCAAAATCATAAAGCAAGAGATAGACAGAAACTTAGAAGAAAACTCATCAATAGACAACAACAACACCTTCTTCGCCATCTTCATGATGAACAACAACCTTCTACAACTATTGGTATCGGGCCTGCAGGCCTTCATCATCAATTTCCCCACTTTCTTCATCCCCAACACAAGGTAATAATCATTCACTCATCATTATATGGGGTTTGTTTGTTTTTGTTTTACTGTATACATATGTTTTAGCTATCAAATCATGATGTCTACTGTGCATGATAATACTAGTAGTACTTGTCTTTGATGATTGCTTTCATGTTTCAACGGTGTGTGTGTATTGTATATATACAGGAAGCAGGTTGTGAAATAGTGCTGCATCAGGAAGAAAAGCAAGCAAGTCAAGTAATGAAGAGATACAAATGGGCATATGATAACATTCCTGAAAGGGTAGTGTTAGTTAATAATATGAACCATCAAATGATGGAGAAATCATCACAATCACCATCACCATCACCATCCTCAACAACAACAATGATGTATGACCGTGATTGGTTAATGATGATGGATGTCATGAGTCCACCAACATCTTTCCAGCAGTATCCTTGCTGCAACAACGTTAACAACAACACCAATGACAACAACAACAGACCTATTCTCAAAACCCTAGAACTTTTTCCTGTTAAAAGCACCAATCTCAAAGATGAGTGCAGTACTACTACTACTACCTCATCTAAGCAGCTGCAGCAACTCCATTTCTTATCTTCTGCAACCTGTTCGTCCACAACAACAAGCTAACTAGAAAACTCTTCTCACTCTTTCTTCTCTAGGTGTATCTTTCCTCATGTAGCCTATACATGATTTTATCTTGGGGTTTTCTTACATTTGTCATCTTGGGTTTAAATTTCTAAGTTTATTAAGTTTGTATGTAAGAAACAAAGACTCTCTTTGTATGTCTAACTAGCTACCTATATAGCTAGCCTATCCCTATAGAACGCTTTTATCATTGAGAATATGTCTCTCATTATATATTGATTTTCAAATGAAACTAGATGACTGACTGGGTTGTTGACAAATTATAGCTATGGCCTTTTGTCCTTTGATTTGATTTTATCTTGATAGTGTCTTTTTTATAATTCGTTTAAAGCTGCAAATTATGTTCAAACACAAGCAAGTAGCTATCGGACTCTTAAGGCAAGATCCTATACACCCTTTTTAAATAATGGGTTAATTTGTCCAGCCATGTGGACGGATGAAGGTATTTTTCAACCAATGATAAATTATCAAATTTAAATAAAATAATATATTTAATTATATTTTGTTGATCCTTAACAAATAAAAAATTTGTTTATATATATTTGATGAGATTTTTAGATATTATAATATATTTAGTGAGATATTTATATGATAAAAGTTGGTTAAAACAACTAAAAAGTAGGATAGATAAATATCTAACGTATAAAATATTAAATTAGAGATAAAGTCTTTGTCTAGCGACAAAGAGTGAGTCGCTAGCGATTTATTTTTATTGCTCGACCAAGACTTTAACACGTCGTGCATTCTCTCAAAGTTGAACGTTTGAAAAGTTAATTTGATGGTTTAAGAGGTATATAATAGGTGATGTTAATCAAATTTGATATTTTAAGAGGCGCATAAAAACTGATATAAGGACTTGTTAAAATCAAACTAACTTTTTTATTATGAATTGGATTTGTATTGTAATTTCAAAGTTCAGACGACTGATTCACTCATCAAAGGCTAGGGTAGTAGTAGTAGTCTCTGCAGAATTCTTGATAGCTAAATATGAATAACTTCACATAGCTGGGTAGGGCATGCATGCATGACTGCCGTATATCTGAAACTCATTATCTCTGAAACTGTAGCCCTAGCTAGAGATAAGACATTATTATCTCTGGGAAGGGCAGTAGCCCTGAAAATGAAACTCATATGTAGCTATAGAGCTAAGTCCTTTTGGATACCCTAGCTAGCTAGTTGTACGTCATCTCTTTTAGCAATTGTAATTTGAATATATTAGTATCAATTAACAATTTAGCAGGAGTACTAGACTACTAGTACTCTACAACATATGTATGTGTAAATGACTTGAAACCCTACGATTCTATGAAGGACAAATATTGGGTCATATCTTGTTTTTGTGGAATCTATGAAAGTTGTCTATTTAACATACAAGATTACCAAACTGGTTTTGCTAAATAGAAACTTCAAAATTGGTTCAAATTTGTTTTGGTTAATTAGTTCCCTGTTTAACTGACCAAAAGTTATCTATATCGTGAAAACACTAGATGTGGACCAAAAATGATAGACCAAATATATACCAAAGTTTTATTTTTAGGATTTTTTTTTTCGCCTTGAACTCATGTGTTTACATAATAATGCACCCCACTTAAATCCTAGGGTGGTGAGGGATGTCACATCAGCACATGCAGATAGACTAGCATTTTTGATCTACCTCTAGTAAGGTCCTTTATAATGATATGATACAATTAAAATGACAAATCTAAAAGACTTTGCTTATAAACATAATTTAGGAATCGGAAAATTACCTCTACTTTTTTTTACTTGGCTCCGCCCATACCAATACCATCTCGCAATGAGATAGAGTGGGATCTCAATCTCCTATTTAATCACCATTTTTAATACCATTATCTCAATTATAATTTATAATATTATTTATTTTTCCCGAAAAAAGTGGAAAGTTCCTCATCCATTTATCAATCCTTTTCACTGTCGCTGAGTTCTAATCTCAGTCGTTATATGATTTCTAATTTTGATCATGATTTTTATTATTGTAAATCCAACGATTATTTTTTATTTTACGTAATTTAACACTAGTCACTTCTAATGTACTTCCTCCGTTTTAAAATGATATGCAAGGTTTCCATAAATGTATATGTTAAAAATATAGGTTTGTTTCCGTTTAAAAAAAATGATATGTTATTAGTTTACTAATCTACCTATGGTGGGACCATTTTTCTCTCCTCTTTTCATCTCTTTTAAACATGAAAAAATAGCTATAATGATTAGTTTGGTTAGTTTTCTTAATCTTTGTGTCAAACCAAACTTACCTCTCTTTTTAAAACGGAGGGAGTAATTTTTAACTTTAATTATATGTAATTTGATTTCAAAACGGATAATAAGTTGAATAATTTGATTAATTAACTAAAACTATATAAAAATACTAATCTCTATTACATTACGTACACTCAATTAATATACTATACAACATTCTTTTACAAGATATAAATTTATGCAGTAAAATCTTAAATAAACTCTTCGATAAAAATCTCGGACAATTTTTGGCCTCCTGTTATTTTCATATTACGCAACTTCCAATTGATGCGCTCTTGGGAAGATTTTCATTGGTTTTTATGAGCAGAATTATGATTAACTTTCAAATTTTCTTGGGTTTCATTTTTCTTGCCTCGAACTCTTCTTTATCTTTTAACTGCAGATTTGACTTGGTTAACATCCAAAACTTGAAGACCTCTTTGTTTTTCTATCATTCTCTATTTTTTTTATAACCATCACGTATCTTACTAATAATAATTTCAAATATGATTCCGAGAAAATCAAGTTCGGTTGATAAATCAAGTTGGGTTGCAATTTCTGTCATTTGAAACAAAAAAACTGTAAATAATTAAGGATTTTAATTAGAAACATTAGGGAATGAAATGGATTAAGGCGAGAAGAGACAGAGACTCTGCGAATCGGGAGATAGATATGAGTCAACTCAATAATGCCTGAAAATTCTACTTTCTCCTCTTATACCTCTGTGTCTTCGTGATTTCTAAAATCTCATCTTCTTTGATTAGTTATATTATGAGTTCAATTTCATTCTTTTTTTTGTTGATTTATTCTTTGTTCTCTCTTTTATGTTTTTTTTCCTTTTCCAAGTAATTTTTTGAATCTGATTCGTCTAATATGAATTCTTTTCTTTCCTTCTAGGTTATTGTTGGGAAAGATGTTTGGAGCAGATGCTCATTAGCGACTCCGTCGAGTATATTTCCATGGTTGGGGTTCTCGGTGATCAGATCTTGCAGAATCGGCCTGGTTAACACTGAGTTCTTTTCTGCCTAATTTTCAATTTCTACTAATGGTATGTTCACACTTGTTCTCAGTAGCTGTCAGATTCCACTAAGAATTTCTTACCAGCTGGTTTATACTTGGAGAAGGTTGAAATAGTTAACGTAACTTACACTCCATCAAGCTGATTCGGCTTCTTGGTAATTTCTCCATGCTCAGTTAGTTTTACACATCAATTTAGTGTCAGGCATGCAATAACAATTGGCATCATTTCTCAATTTTATCTCTAGTATCACTATTCTAGATGAGTACAACTATGTATGATAACTAATATATATACTATGATTTGTATATCTAAAGCTTTTAACTTTCTTCAATTAATACCTACTCGACTCTGCTTTCCTGTATTGCAATACCATCCTTCAATCTCATTTACATTAAGTATGATTGATTAACCTACAAATGCTTATATAGCTCATCTTAATCAAATGGTACATGAAAATGAAGCTTTTGCTGATGGGCCCATGAGAGACTATATTCAGTTTATGAGTCTTGCTGTTATTTCTATTTAGAGAGGTAATTTTCCAAGATTAGTTGGTAAGATGTTTAAAGAGATTACCGCAAATGATGACCCCATAGGCCTTAGTGTTAATGAAATGTCGTATGCAATTAATCTTGCTTGGACTCCAGTTGGAAGAGTAATTATTTGCAAGAGTCCTGATCCTCAAATATTTGTATTTAGGTTCTCTTCAGCAACTAATTTTACATCAGCCATACTATCAAATCCTAGTAGAGTGCATGGAAAGCTTTTATCTCTCAGATTTTGGAATCCAGATATGCAGCCTCATCATTTGGATTCTAGTGTGCATGATTTATGGATTCAGTTCTCTTTGATAAGTGACCTTATTCAAAGAGGGTATGTGGCCAAAAGGTTAGCAGATTTGGTGGGAGAAATACTTGCTTTAGTCGGTCCTATAAATGAAACTGGAATGTTTAAAGATCATGTTCCTGCTGACCTTACTCTTCCTCTCAGACATAAAGTTCGTATAAGATAGAAGTATTGGACATAAAGGTTTATTTTGCAAACTTACCTCATGCAACATGTAGAAGGTGCTGGAACATTATTCATAATGTGCATGAGTGTGCTGACAGTCTTATTCATTATAGACAGTTTATGCCAACTGTGAGTACCAAAAAGTTGCTCTGACACGTGGCAGTAAAGTGCGGAGCACAAGATGTTCCGATTCAGGGATCGAATCAGGGATCGAATCAGGGATCGAACCAGAGATCGAACCAGGGATGGAACCAGTCCCGTAGGATGAGAAGATTAGATCGACAAGTGGACGGATAGGGAGAAGCCACATGGAAATATCTGGAAGAGATTGGGTCGACACGTGGAACGATTAGAGGACGCCACGTAATAGAGTTGGGTGACTCATCGATCCAAGTTGGATGACTCATCGACCCAACTCCTTTTCGTTTAAAAGGAAAAGAAGAAGAACAGGAAAGGGATCGGACTTTTGTCTGGAAGAGAAGAGGGGAAACTACTGTAAACAGGGTAGAGCTCCAATGGAGCATTGAATTTTTGTAACCAGAAACATCAATAAAATCTTCTCAATTTCATTACCCGTGGGCGTAGGCCATTCATGGCCGAACCACGTTAAATCTGTGTTGAATTTCTTCTCTTTTTTCTGTTAATTTTGGGTTTGATCTTTGATGATTAATGGTTGTTTTGGGTTGAGTCGATTTTCTGTCCAAACAATTTGGCGCTAGAAGGAGGGGATGAAAAAAAGTTCTGTGAAGGAAACCTGGTGGTTAATAGTTTTTATCTCTCTTCTGTTCTTCAACTGTGTAAAAAAAAAAAAAAAAAAAAAAAAAAAAAAAAAAAAAAAAAACGAGAAGTAAAAGTGAGATTTGAGCGAAAAATGTGGTGAAAAATTGCGAATTATTGTTCAAGATGTTACTGATGTTGATTGCATAACAAAAGAAATGGTTAATTTGAGAAGAAATCAAAAGTTAGGGTTTCGGATTGAAGTAAAAAATAAGGATTATCATTGATTTTGAGTTTAAATGGAATTGAGTTAAGCATAAAGCAAGTGATGAATGGAGAATAAAAGGGTTCGATCACGATTACAGTTATTTCAAAGTTCGGAGTGAAGAATCAAAGATGGGTTTGAGGGGAATTTCAATAGAAATGAAGGAATCTCACTCAAATCAGTTCTACAACATAAACCATCTCCTTACATCTTTTATCATGTTCTTAATATTATCCTTTTCTAGAAATTTATTAATCTATTTAAAAGCCCTAGGCTTCTTTTTCAATAAAAATCTTTGATTCTTCTTCAATTCAAGCATAAAATGAGTTTTGATTATGGATTTACAGTCAGTGGTGATGGTTGATTAAACCCA
Organism: Papaver californicum; assembly: GCA_023531435.1. Taxonomy (NCBI): domain Eukaryota; kingdom Viridiplantae; phylum Streptophyta; class Magnoliopsida; order Ranunculales; family Papaveraceae; genus Papaver; species Papaver californicum. The sequence goes on along the minus strand of JAJJMC010021118.1, from coordinate 522,643 downwards.
TTTAATTAATTTTGAAAATATTAAGAATCCAAACTTTGATATAATTTGGGGGTTTTTCCCTGTGTACGTAATTGAATGAATTTTTGCTAATCATTTTTGTTTTCTGCTTGGCAACAATTAGTTAAAGATTTTTTAGGTTACTTCCCCAATTACCTTCTTCATTGCGGTGATTACTAACAAAATTTTCTTTCTCTTTTTCTTCAAACTGGATTGGATCTATCTTGAGGGTTGGAAGCTTGCAGAGCACCAATGCTCTTTGCACAGACATGCCACGAAAATTCGGGGCAGATAAGTAATCCCAATATTGTGAATAATGGTTTCATCCTATCCATGATTCTTAATTGTTATCTATGAATGGTTGCATCATGAACTTTCTTTAATCCCTAAAAGCATAAGCCTATTCTCATATGTTTGCAATGAAATCCAGACTGACCCATAGTATCAATCACAACTGAAATCTTTTTGGGCATTTTGAGCTTCAATCTTTTAAGTTTGATTTCTAGTACATCTGCATAATGTAACTCTGAATATCTAGAACTTAAATAATCCTAGTTAAAAGCCTGTTGAATGCATCTTGCAGCATGTTCTGTAGCATTCTAGTTCTAGCTTTCATGAGCATACTTCAAGTATCATGCTTACATTTACAATTTAATTCATGAGTATAAATGTCAAGTCACCTGTTAAGTCTAATCCTTAAGTTATTTAAAGCTTCTTTAGTTCGTTCTACAACACAGCTAGATTGTGTTCATCTTTAGAAACATAATTTCTATGCAATCTAACAACTACAAGTCCACAGCTTCATATGTTTAAGACTAGTTCTTACCTCACTATATTATTGACAGTTAACTTGAGGTATAAAAATTCAGTTCCATAACTCAAAACATACAATTGTCTTTCATATGTATCGTTCTGTGTTGCTTTTTTTACTATCCTTAATTCATAATTGATTCACACGGTCACTTATGCAGAAAATATATTGATAGAGTAACTGTGTTGTAACGCTATCAACTGCTTTTAAGTTCTATCAAATTGATTTAAACTTTTTTACAACACAGGAAGATTTTTGTATCCTAATTGACACTTAAACTCATCTTATGATACCTATTTATGAATAGAACTCATTAAGCCTCAATGTCTGAGCAATATTAATCCATTATTGAATGTAGTTAAGTCACTTTACATGATAAATGATATCCGAAAGATTGAATATTAATCCGTTATAGCTTATAAGTTGGTAACTTATATCATCTTGTGAATTTAATCCATACACTCTTCCAGATTTTTGAATCTGTTTTGTAGAAATACATATTGCCATAAATATGATTAGTATTTCATACTCATTGTTGTCCGAGTAGTGTGTTTTATATTAGAACATCTCAACTCAAAATCTTGTCACCATCTTTTATAAGACAACATGATTTTAGCTAAATGTGCTAATGATAGATAATTCTATCTTAAATTTTAATATACATGATGTATGTTGAATAAGAAATGATAATCTTTGAAATGAAAGTCTCAGGTACCTGCAACTGTACCAATAATTTTGGCATATTCTTCCATGCCCCATCTTCTGCTCGCGTATTTGTTGGACAAAGGTTGTTGCTGGTGAAGAGAACTACAGTATCAACTCACATCTTTAAGGCAGTAGTTTATGCTAAAGTGGTTGCTCTAGCGAAAAACAAGATGAAGGTGTTGTCAGTGACCAGGAAGATGGTCCAGGAATTCTCTTATCACTTAAAAGCATGAGCATTAATGCTTCACCTCAGCTAAGAACATGTTAAATCTGCTTTATTACCCATAATTTTAATTTTCTTTTTATCGAATTTTCGATCTCATATTGATCTTAAATCTGCTCCATCAAAATTTGATTTAGTTGTTTATAACAAAATAGCAGATATTATTTGATCACAGGGTTTGAGCTATGTATATAATCAAAAGCTATTGTTATTTCATTCTCACTTTGTATCATCTACAGAACCTCTTGATATACTTTGCACACCTTGAACAGTGGTTTTATTTTAAGCATGATTTTTGATTGTCATTTGTAAATAATTGAACCATGAACTCTCTTTATTGCCTAAAAGAGTGAGCTTAAGGAGTATACAGCCACTGTCTCACCCCTTGTTTTCTTCTTTGGATACCACATGGCGATGTAAAACTTTGATACACACCAAACAGATTTGAATTTAGTTTGTATCTGCCTGAATTCAGAAATTTTGGATCATATGATACTAGTCATATCTCATAATCTAACCATCACTTTTAGCTCAAATTTTTATAGCATGACCCTGATGTTGTTGTGAATGTAGGGTTAAAATTTCGTTAGGATCCTGCAAGTATAAGGCATGTTTTTAAGATGGACAGTAGGTTATGTTCGCAGGACATATTCCTGAATTTTCTTGTATAAGGTGACGGTCTTGTGCTATGTTTGAATGTGCTGAGAAAATTGAATGTTATATATAGTTGAATTTGTCTTGAGGCTTGAGAATCTGTTTTGGAACATGACATGAACTTGTGAAATGAATTGTGTTAAGAACTGCTTGATCCAGTATTGCCTCTAAGAGATGATTGAAGCTTATTGCTCTGTTAGGATTCTAAGTTAAATCATCACTTGCAATTTCTCTGAAATTCTCATTTTGAACACTTGCTTAGTTATGTCCTATTTGACATCCTAAGTTTGATTAGCATGTTGTAGATAGATGGGAATAGTCTAATTGCTGATGGGTTCGATTGTGAACTGAGTTTAGGAAAGTTCTTGCCAAGAAAGAATTGCTCGATGTTTGACTATGTATAGCCATTGCTTGTGCATAAAATATTTGCACCCTTGCTTATAAGCTATGAATGCTAATATTTAGAACATGTATAAACCATTATACACTGACATGAATAATCAGTTATGCAAATTGCTCTGTTTATAACTGAAAATATTACAGTTATCTTTCATCTTTAATTGAGATATGAAATTAATGCTTATGCTAAAGTAAGTCATTTAAGTGGAGCTGCTGAAGCTGGCCATGTCATCAAGGAAGAAGCGATTATTCTAGTAACTGAAAAGGGGTCACCAGACGATGTCCGTGACCTGAGAAGATTCATTTGAAGCAAAGAGCTCATCCAATACACCTACATTTCGCTTTCTCAGCGAGATAAGTATCAATTATGTATCAATTATCAAAAAACTTTCATTTATTAGAATTACATCATGATACCTACATTAGAATGACGTTTAAGTTAATTTGAAGATAACTTGAAGCATATTTTGAATTTTTAAAGCCCGCCCTTCTTGTTGATGCTCTAGATTAACTTTGAAAGTTGAGAAAAACTTGATTTCTTTATACTTTGTATGATATTTTTCCTGCCATGGAATGATTAAATTGTAGAATGAACTTTATATGTTATTGTCATAGAATGAATGCTTGAATTGCAGGGCAGAACTGATTGAAATAGCCGGAACTAGGCTGGAATATCCAGAAAACAGACAAGACTCTACTGGATTTTCTTTCCAGTGAGTCGGCTCACTGAGTTTGATCCAACTCAGTTGAACCAGACCAAATCTCTTTGCTTATCATTTTGTATGATACATGATAAATTTCCTTTATTATTTAAAAAAAAAAAAAAAAAAAATGATGATATAGCTAGATAATTATTATCACAGCTTCAAAAGATATATACCGATCCGCAAGCATTTCGAAAAAGATAATTCTGCATTATTTTTTTTAAAATTTTTTGATTATAAAGTTTATAATATTAATTGCGTATTAGAAGTAGCAATTTTAAATTTAAGAATGATTATTGATTATCATTTTTAAATGATTCAATCATGATTATTCGTAATTGCTCAAAAAGCATGAGCTTATTTGATTTGTATACGCATCATATGTCATACAGTATGAATTGATCAAATGATTTCAATAATATCTGAATCGCATGTGATATCATGCATTATGATAATTAATGTCATAATCATAGAAACTTATTGATTTAATATGATAAATTTTTAGTCTGAACAAATTCTAATTTGTTTGATGAGATTTAACAGTAATATTCAATTAAAAGCATGAAAATCATTTTTAGCTTGTACCCATTTAATGTCATGAAATGTTTAAAGACATTTTTATGAGATGTGAAGATACCTATGAAGGACACATCAGAGATGCGGCAGCTATGCAATAATAATGCACTGGGGGGCATGCTAAAAAGAAATCAAAGTTTTAGCTATATGGGCTAAAAACTGCGCGCCAATTAGGTATTTCATTTCAATAATTACTTCATACCAAATAAATAATATTATTCGCCAGTTATATGCCTTGTACTTCTTAGCATAAGGCGACAATTGATAGATACTTCAAATGGCTCATACTTCATGAAGAATATTCAGTAAATACTTCAATTTATTCTGAACTTCTTCGAAAGGCAATGCCTCTTATATATCTTGCGGCAATCTGAACGTTCCAACATGAATTATCATTCAAAAATGGGGATCTCTTTCAACCTATCATCAAATATCTCTGGAAGGCGAATACTTCTACATTCGTATACTTCTGATTTCTCAAACAGCAATTACTTCGGAATATTCATCTGGATAATTCTCATGTCTTATTTAAAAATATATGTCATATTTTATTTCTATATATGCTTCTCATGTATATAGAAGAATATGGGATATGTCTTAAATAAGAAATGAGAAATGAGAAATATCTGGATGATTTTTCAAGTATACTTCTCATCTACATTTCAGGAACATCATATTCTGGATAGCGTTGCGATTGACGACACAATCATATACAAAAGTTCGGGACCAACCCTGTATCTTACCCCTGGCTCGGGTTTGTTTCGTATGTGTGGGATCTCGAACAACATGATTTGAGGAAACAACATATCAAAATAAAGAAGAAAGAAGTTATGAAAGAAAATTCTTGATTAAGGAAGGCTAGATAAAGCACAAAATGATGAAACTAACAACAAATGGAATTATAAAAGGCACGATCAAGCATCGGAAAGATTGGATCGAGATGGTGGTAGCAGAACCATAGGCACAGTGGTACGCTTGCTAAGCAATGAAGGATCGGATTATGCACGTTCTAAAGCAGTATTAAAGGACATCGCAAAAAATTCCAATCCAGGGTTCAAAGGAATCTTGCGGTAGAAAACTAACGATCAATATATATATGAAATTCTGTTTTGTAGGGACAAAAATATGACAAGGCCATGAAAGTACACAAGTCTGAAGTGCTACCATTGCACAAATTTGAAGTATTATTAATCCAAGGCATGGATCGCACAAAGGTTCAGATGAAAGCGTGAAATTATTTTCTTAAGAGTTTTTCTTCAAATAACTCTCAAGAAAAGGGGGCAAGTTGTGAGTACCAAAAAGTTGCTCTGACACGTGGCAGCAAAGTGCGGAGCACAAGATGTCCCGATCCAGGGATCGACCCAGAGATCGAACCAGAGATCGAACCAGGGATCGAACCAGAGATCGAACCAGTCCCGTAGGATGAGAAGATTAGATCGACAAGTGGACGGATAGGGAGAAGCCACATGGAAATATCTGGAAGAGATTGGGTCGACACGTGGAACGATTAGAGGACGCCACGTAATAGAGTTGGGTGACTCATCGATCCAAGTTGGATGACTCATCGACCCAACTAATTTTCGTTTAAAAGGAAAAGAAGAAGAACAGGAAAGGGATCGGACTTTTCTCTGGAAGAGAAGAGGGGAAGCTACTGTAAACAGGGTAGAGCTCCAATGGAGCATTGAATTTTTGTAACCAGAAACATCAATAAAATCTTCTCAATTTCATTACCCGTGGACGTAGGCCATTCATGGCCGAACCACGTTAAATCTGTGTTGAATTTCTTCTTTTTTTTCTGTTAATTTTGGGTTTAATCTTTGATGATTAATGGTTGTTTTGGGTTGAGTCGATTTTCTGCCCAAACACCAACTATAGAATTTAGAGAAGAAGAATCTGTTAGAATAATAAGAAGGGGAAGACATGTGTAGGGGACAAGAAATACACACGGTTTGGAAGATGCTGTAGCAAGCCTAAGAATTTATGATAGTGTTATAGATCATGAAAGGCAAGAAGGAAGAGGAACAAAAAGGCTTAGAAAGTTGGAGGAAGCAAATATAGTGCATGGAAATGGTAATTCTTCTCATAAAATAATTTTACCCAATATTTCACAGAATGTGAGTGATGCTAATTCTAAAGATAAGGGTAAGAGTAAGGTTCATGAGAAAGAAATTGTATCAAGTAAGTATAAGGGAAAGGCAGTTATTCAGGATCAAAAACCAGATATTGGTGTTAGAAATAATGGGGCTAGATCAATTAGATGTCACACTAAAGCATAAAAACAGCAGAGAAAGTTTAATACTTGGGCACGACTCTTAAATCAATATGTATCTTGGGGAGCTCAAGTACATCAGCTTCAGATTGGTGACAACATAAAACAGAGACTTTCTGATTCTGAACAGTTATCCAACCCTAGTAATGAATGGCTTGATATTGGGGAGGACACTTAAGATCTTCAAACTATTCCTAAGGTTATTGCTGAGAGGGTATTACCTGAAGATGAAAGAACAATGTAACAATAAGTGTCAAGAGTATATCATCTACATGGGGATTACTTCAATTGCTCTCAACAAGGTGTACCTTATAACCATGGAAATTATTCTGCTAATGAGGATCCTCTCCAAGCATCGAGTACCAATGATAACACTGAGGTATACGATTCTCATTTTTTATCTTATCTTTTCAGTTATATCCTTTATAATTTTTTTCAGTTCTTTTCTTTAGTACCATATTTGTTTGTTTATATTTCTCTATTCTTTTTTGCTTCCTTTTTGCTTCCTTTATCCATCTTGCAACTATATCATCAAAATGTCTCAAAATCAACCCTATATCACCAATTTTAGAGTTCTCTCCTGGAATTTGCAGGGTCTTATATCTAAATTAAAACAAGATCATTTAAATCATCTAATTAAGACTCATAATATTGATATGCTCTTTCTTATTGAAGCTAAAGAAAAATGTCCTTTAATGGAATCAGTTCTTCATAGAATTCATGCAAAAGATTGGATTCTTATTCCTTCAGTTGGCAAATCTGGAGGGATTGTTATAGCTTGGTTCTCTGAGGTTTCTGCATCTTTGATTTCCTTTCAAGAAAATGTTTTTCATTATAAAATTTTAAAAGCAAACATCTCTATGAACATCTTTTATTTATGGAGTATTAGATCATAATTTAAGGATTAAACAATGGGATTTTTTATATTCATTGAGTGGTTGCCAAATTCCCTGGGCTATTATTGGAGATATGAATTTTGTGTTACATGAGTTTGAAAAGGAAGGAGGCAATTCAGTTTCTTCAAGTACTATTGCATGTATTTATAGTTGCATTCAGAATATAGGATTAATTGATCTTAACTTTTCTAGTTTTCCATTTACTTGGACCAATAAAAGAGAAGGTGAGGATCACATTCAAGAACGTATTGATAGAGTGCTAGTCAATCATAAATGGATTCAATGTTTCCCAATCTCTATTAACCTGCATCTTACTCGAATTGTTTCTGCTCATGCTCTTATTCTTTTAGAAACTGTGCATGATAAAGATCGACTTTTTTGTCCTATGAAATACATGAAATGTTGGCAACAACATCATACTTATAATTCCGTTATTTCTCAATCTATTTCTACTAGTCAGCATAAGCATTGTACATTAGTGTCCACTATGTCCAAGTTAATATATCAACTGAAAAATTGGAATAAACATGAATTTGGAAGCATTTTTCAAAATATTTCAAAATTACAGCATAATAATGAGGATGTGCATAAGTCAACTCTTTCTTTTCAAGCAAAACAACAATTGTATAGTCTTCAAACTGAATTAGAATCTTGGTATGCTATTGACAAAACTTATTGGATTCAGCATGTTAAATTTCAATGGATTAAAGAATATGACCATAATACCAAGTTTTTTCATCAAAATGTTTCTGAAATCGTAATTATGCTTTAAGAGACTCTCCAGGTTTATGGATTAAAGGTCAGGTACAACTTAGTCGCTTGATTACTTCTCATTTTAAAAACATCTTAATTTCTGCACATTCTAATATTCATTCTAAATTTAATTCTCTCTTTCATCATGTTTTATCTCCACATGATAATCTTGCTCTCTGTTGCATTCCTGAGGTTGATGAAATAAAATCTACTTTATTTATGATGGATTCTTGGGGGGAACCTGGACCAAATGGTCCCCCCCCATGTTTTTACCAACATCACTTGGATTTATTAGGTAATGATATTGTTTGCTGGGTCCAAAATATTTTCAAAAATAAACAATTAGATCCATCTGTAAATCACACTTATATTTCTTTAATCCCCAAAACTCAAACACCAGTTTATCCTGGTGATTTTAGACCTATTAGTCTTAGTAATGCTATTTACAAAGTTGTTTCTAAAATCTTAGCTAATCGTTTGATGCCTTTTCTTGATCAACATATTTCCCAAAATCAATTTGCGTTCATTCCCAAAAGACAAATAATAGATAACATTGTAGTTGCTCATGAGATTTTGCATACCATGAAAACAACTAAACATAAAATAGGTAATATGGCCATTAAATTGGATCTTTCTAAGGCTTTTGATCCTATGAAATGGAATTTCATTATCCATATCTTTCATTCAATGGGTTTCTCTGATGAATTATGTGACTTAATATTCATGTGTATTTCAACTGTCTTTTATACTATTTTGGTTAATGGTTCACCTGGTGAATCATTTAAGGCAACTTGAGGTATTCGTCAAGGTGATATTGTCCCTGGCTATCTTTATATTATGCATGGAAGGTTTGTCTCAACTTTTATTACAAGCTTAAAATGAAAAACTAATTTCTGGTATTAAAGTTACTGCATCTTGTCCGTGTCTCATCTTTTCTTTGCAGATGATGCTTTTCTATTTACTAGTGTTATTATTCCTCAGGCTAGGAATTTACTTGATTTTTTAAACATATTTAGTCTTTCTTCAGGTCAAACTATTAACTATCAAAAGTCAGGTATATATTTTAGTAAAAAAAGTGCCAAATAAACATTGTAAATTACTTGCTAGAATACTAAAGATAGGTAGAATTACTAAAACAAACACTTATCTAGGTACACCGCTGTTTTTTCATAGAGCTAAGAGTTATAATTATCAAATTCTGTTTGATAGTGTTTATAAAAGAATACAAGGATGGAAAGTTAAAGTGCTTACTCAGGAAGGTAGGTCTACTCTTATAACTTCTGTTACTAGTGTTATGCCTATGTATTAAATGATGTGTTTTGGTTTACCTCAAAAAACTTTAAATCATTTATCTGCTTTACAACGTGATTTTTGGTGGCAGAGAAGGGAAGGTAGTAAAGGTAACTATTTAAAGTCTTGGAAATCTGTTTGTATTAGTAAAGCTAATGGTGGTTTAGGGTTTAAGAATCCATATAAATTTAATGTTGCTCTTCTTACTAGGTTAGCTTGGAGATTAATAGATAATCCTGATCAACTTTGGTGTAAAATTCTTAAAAGTAAATATTTTCCTAAATCTGATCCTTTTCATTATAAGAAAATTTGTATGCAGTTTTGGATTTGGTCTAGCATTTGTAGAGGTATTGACATAATTAAACTTAATCATTGTTGGCATATTGGTAATGGAAGTAGGATTTCTCTTTGGAATGATAAATGGTTACCGTTAGGTAAATATCCTCAACCTAAAGAGGGTGTTTCTATGGATCATAATCAAACTGTCTTTGACATTATAAATACTACAGGTAAATGGAATTACCCTATTATAGAAAGCATATTTGATAAATCTTCTATTTATACCATTAGGACTATCGAACCTGACCCTGCTAGTCATGACTCTAGAAAGTGGATTAAAAATGGTTTGGTTTCAGTTAAATATGTTTTAATTTTCTTGTTCATAATAATATATATGATTTTAAGGTTCCCTAGTATCCAATTTGGTTTCTTAGTGCCATACCTAGAGTTAAGTTGTTTCTTTGGAAAACCTTAATAGGTTGTCTTCCAGTTAAATCAATTATTGGTAAATTCACTAATATGGATAAATGTTGTGCTCTTTGTAATACTCAAACTGTTGACCATATCTTTCTTCAATGTACTTTTGTTATAGCAATATGGAGAGGTGTTTCTCTCACTCATCTTTTGCATAATAATAATCTTTTAACTTTTATTGATTAGTGTGTTCACTGGATATCAGATAAATCTAGTCGAGATCCTATTGCTTATGTTCTATGGTTTATTTGAAAATATCGTTGCCAAGTTATCTTTCAACATATTGTACCTGATCCTTGTAAGTATATCCCTATAACTAGAAGCAGTTTAATAAATTATATAGTTCCTTCTTTAGGTAAAATACCTTCTACTATATTATCTAAATGTAATAATCCTTATCCAGGTTCTTGTTGTTTTATGATATGTGCAGATGTTCATTGTACTTATCATATCTTCTTTGATGTTGCTTTTATACAAGAAACAAATTTTTTTGCATATGCGCTGGTGCATACTGATTATTTAGGTTTTGTGGTTAACTTTGCAGGAGGAAATGGATGGTGTTTCAGTTCCATGGAGGCAGAATCCCGAGCATATCGAGCAGCAACATAATAGGCAACAAAGCTCGGATTCCAATCAGTAAAGCTATACAATGATAACCAGGATCTAGTAACGGCAATGACAAAAGACTATCTGAATATTGACTGGAAATCGCTCCCCTTTTTAAGTGAATCTAAGCATTTTAGTCAAAATTTTGCATATTCCTATACATATGTAAATCGGAAATATAATACGAAAGCTATAATTAGAAAGTCTAGTTGGTCTGTAGATTCGGTTAATATGAGTCTTCAGGAAAAGCAAGTATGCTTTAGTAGTCTGTATAAGATAGGTTGTACGAATCATGTAACTCCTTTTGCCTGTTAGTATATGAGTTACTTTTATTAAAAAATAAATAATTATGTGTAAAAAATGTTTAAAAATTAATATATAGGTGAAGAAAAATTGGTCGGTAAAAATCTAAATTCTACTGAGCGACAGAGTTAGATAGAATCTAGGTCGCTTACTAAATTTTCCATACTTACGCGGCTAATTTTCCCGGCCACCTGGCATGGCAAACTTCCCAATGTATAAGCCCAGCCCACACTCTTCTTTTTCACATTTTCACTTCAGTTCTCAATTCTATCTCCCTCCCTTCCTTAGCTCAATTTGGGGTTTTAGGGTTTATCAAACCACCGCCGGTGTTCAAGAATTCAAGTAGATGTAATCTGAAGATTGAAACTCCGGTATTCAATTAGGTAGATGTTTTCAATTTTTAATTCTGAAATTTTGTTAGAAAAAAATGGAAACGTCTGGTAAAGATTTGGATCTCGATCTCGGAGCTTCATTAGTGAGTGTTTATAAAATACCTGGAGAACCTGCAATAGTCATTAATGGGATGCCGAACTTAAACGATTTGGTTTTAGAACTCGGAGTTTCGTCTTCTTCATCTATGAGTGATGATGAAATATCAGCCGGAGAACTGTTGATGAAAAGAAGCCAAATGTGTTAACGGGAGGTTGTTCTACAGAATCTGTTGATGGAAAGAAGCCAAATATGGTTAAAGGCGATTCTTCTACTGCTGCGATTGACATCGAAAGTGATGTAGAAGAATCGAAGAGAAATGCTGGATTTGGTGAGTGGTTAGAAGGTAGAGAAGTTCGAAAGTTATTTGATGATGAGTTTTATTCTGGTAAAGTCAAGAAATATGACAAGGAAGCTAGTTGGTATAGAGTTGTATATGAAGATGGTGATTCTGAAGATCTTGAGTGGAATGAGTTAACAGAGATACTTTTGCCACTGGATATTGCAATTCCATTGAAATCATTGGCGATGAAGATTTCCAAGAAGAGTGAGAAGCCTACTCAGAAGAAAGGCGATGCAGGAAAAGGCGGGCGAGGTGCAAGGCAGCAGAGCGGGGGAATGACATTTCAACTAAAGTAGAGAATCCAGCACATACAGTATTGTAAGTAAAATTTAATCTAGCAAAATAGAGAAGCAAGGAGAAATACACTCAAAACCGAGTGAAGTCTATCTATTATTGAAGTTTATATCCTGTGTTGTTTCCTTATCTCAAAATTTACATGCAAAACCTAACAAATAAGGCAATTTTTGTACGGCAAAAATCTAATTGGTTGGTGTTCTACCACACTGATACTATGAAAAGGTAATTGTTATTCTTGTATACAATTTTTTGTTTGTTTGTTGTTTGGTAAGCTATTTTCCTAAAAGTTTTCCTTGTGGAAATGGAAGCGAGTTGATGTGCTATGACTGAATTCATGGCAAAGTTTCTTCAGTTGTTCGGTAAGTGTAGCACTTCCACAGTAGAAAACGCCTGCAAACATATTTTAAGTAAGTTAGATTGGACAAGTTACTTGAACCTTGAAAGGATATATCCATTTAGAGACAGATTAGAAGTCTTACCAATTCGAGAGGATTTATGGGTTCTTGCTAAGTCAGTGAACACCTTCCTCCAGTTTGGTCGAGCAAAATGCGTCCGTATCTGTCATAGGCATGTGTTAGGAAAGAGGAAAAAACATGTTGTGGAGTTGAAATAGTTTCTAGGATTTTCAGATAATAAGTTTATACCTTACTGTCAGAAACAATATCCATTCCATTCTTCGCATGTTGCAGTGACTGGACCATGGTAATGAGTGCTGATCTCACATCACCTTCTTCATACACACTAGTCAAGTAGTTGTGCATTTCGATTACATCCTGCAAAGAAGGAATATCAAGATTAGTTAATCATCATGATGCAAATAAATGTCAGTTCGAATAGCTACTGTACAACCCACATTTTGATCATGCTCTGCAACATCATCCATGACACCTTTGAACCACTCAAACGAAGCTTGCTCTCTTGTAACCCAGTAGAAATATGCCCTCCCTGGACCCTTTCCTCTGCCATTTGATATTGAACCTTCCTGCATTGATTTTTAACATTAGTAATGTCACCACATGTGGCCAAAAAGCTAGAATACAGAGTTATGCTGGCTCAGTCATTGGTATATTACCATATCACCCAATTTGATATTGTGCAAAAGATCCTTCAGAATACTGATAAATGGAGTTGCACCAATTCCCAGGCCAATGAGCAAGAGAATATCGTACTTCTTGTAATTTTGAGCTGGAGCTCCATATGGTCCGTCTATTTGGAGCCTGGGGAAACTGTCATAACAAGAAAGAGCTATCAGATGCAGGTTAGATATGGACGAAAACTTTTAATTTTGGAGCTTGGGGAAACTGTCATAACAAGAAAGAGCTATCAGATGCAGGTTAGATGTCATGGACGAAAACTTTTAATGGGATTATCTTCGATTTTATTCACCTGGTACGTGATTGTTCGAAATTTGTCACTGCTGTAGTTTCCATTCTTGCAAGTCTTCCCTTCTTTGGTTGAGTGGGGGGAGCATCACAAACCTGCACATGGAAAGGAAGAGTTGCTTATGCAGAAAATCTCAAGCCTGCAAGGTTGGTCGGCCTTTTTCACTGTCCTGCGAGGATACCTATCCACTGAGTAAACTCTAATGGTTTGAAACAGAAATGAGAGAACAATGTCGTTGAACTTAACCTGTTGAAATAAGTTTCTAAGCTCTGTTGTCCAATCTCCTAGGGTTCGAATGTGAACACTCACGTAATCATCTCCTGGTGCGGAAGTAAGAGAAAACGGGTGCCTGTAATCAAAGTAAGTGTTGTTTGCGGAGTATCTAGAATTTAAAAAGGAACTTAGTTATTTGGCCCCAGAATCTGAACATACCATTCAAAGGGAGATACGTCAGGACACTTGACAAAGATGTACATGCCGCTCTTGTATTTGAATCCTACTGGCTTGCTCATATACAATGCAAGAACGTTTCCTGGATATATGACGGCCTGTATAATTTTAATAGTAAATAGTATGAGTTTCTAACTCGATCTGCTAACGTCAATAAACCGAATTGACAGCGGTAGAGGGTTATTAGAGTTGCGTATTGAACCTTTATAACGTCCACGCGCTCGCTGCCTTCACGAAGAGAACTCACAATTCTCTCAGAAATGTACAAGAGAACTGGGACTGTAAGATACATCCATGTCTGCCAAGGAAAAAGATTTGAAATTTTGGTTAGTCTCCTGTTTTGCATATTCTCATATGTGCAGATAGTTTGTAAGATAACATGTAGTGCTTACCGTCTTACGGTACCACTCCTTGGTCAAAAACAAGTAGTAGCCGTGTATGACTAAGAGGATATATGCAACAGCAAGCAAATGATGAGCGTACCAGAAAGCGTTGAATCCTGCCAAATGGTGAACCGGATACGGCAATTTCACAACATTCTTACGAAATTTATGGAGTGCTAACGTGAATGAGAACGCCATTATCATGAGCATCAGAATGCCAGTAATACCCGCGATACTGTTTACTAACTCACCATAAGTTGGCTGATGGTAATCGAAGTATGGGCCGAGGTACCTCATAAATTTTGTAACCGGAGCAAATACCAACCTCGGAAAATCACACATTACGTGAGCAGTTACATGGAGGAATGTGAAAACCGCGATTGTAAGGGCGATCACTTTGTGAAAGTTGATGTTATCATCGAAAGGAATGAAGCTACCAAGGAATGTCGATCTGAGTCTAGTAAGTAATGTTCTACATACAGGGATGAGAATCAGAGCCATATTGAGCTTCAGTCCCTCAGCAGCACCTTTGGCAAGGCAAACACAATTGCCCATTATTTGATACGCTGGGTGATGCTTGTACTTCTGGAACTTCCAATTGAATACCATTGCGTTAATAGTCAACCATATCGCCAAAATCCATATTCTTCTCCAGTTATCATGAACAAATTCAACTGCCTGTTTTAGAAACTTGCTAACTGGGGTTCTGTATTCTTTTGGGATCATCGTTCTTGTAAGGGTTTGGCTTTTTTTTGCAAAGGTTTCACCTTCTTCAGATTTAACCATCCCTTGCAGTAAAGTCTCTAGTTGCCAAATCTGTTACAATTATCCAAAACAAAAATATTAGGGAGGGTCCTTGAAGTCTTGAGATATGGAGGATCTGGATGCTTCAGTTAATGAAGTTTTTACCTCTATGTATCCTAAATGATCAGGGTCAAGTTCTTCCATGATCAGAGATGCGTAAGCTCCTGCATTATTTTTGATATTTGCAAGCTTGTTTGCCGAAGCACTTAACAGTAATACCTTCACCACGAGAAGATGCAGTTGGTAAACATCCTAGAAGAAAAAGTAGCAATAATAAACAAGAATTTGTATCCAACTTACCTCCTTCACTTCATCCTCTGACAACTTCCCATCGCCATTCTTGTCGCACCTACAGAGAGGAAATTACAAAGATCACACAGGGTTTTACTTCTTAGTCTTTGACCATGAAGGCTTGTCTCTTCCATGTAAACTTAAAAACATGGGAGCAAACTCAGTGAAACTGAAAATTGTGTGTATGTTAAATAAAAATTCTTACATGTCAAAGAAAATTTGCAGCCGAGCCTCGAGGTCACGATTGGACATATCCTCCCAAAACTCCCTAAGTTCATCTTTACTAATACCAATGGTTGTATCAGTATTATGGCGTCTCGCCAATGCATCAAAGAGTTCGTTTGCAAATTCCTTCGTATCCGCCATTCCTATTCAACAGAAAAGGGGGGAAACCATACTTTCAATACTAGAAATGAAAAGACAACAAAAGAGAGAAACCAAGAGAAAGCTGCTTACCAATACATTTTCCAAAATTGTCTCTGTAAAGTCTTTCTTCGTATGCAAGTTCATTAAATCGTTTTTCGACCGCTCTCCATGCATCATCTTCTTTACCTGTTTTTGTCCTAGCAAGAAATCTTAAACCCTGAATTCCTTTTGTTGCACTTGTTTTGACGCTACCCCCATTTTCTGTAAGTCTAACATTTTTTCTTTCATGGAGATCATTCACCTCGAATTTCCCCACATTGTTGGGTGTTTTTCTTACACTAACCGGGTCATCTACACGAATATCTACATTTTCTTGTTGTTGTACTACAATGCTTTCAAGTATCCATTTCGAAGAATTCGATTCCTCTAGATCTTCATGCATTGTCTACGTTTTTAGATTCTCTCTTCTTCTCAATGATGATTGAAAATTAGAATTGATTTAGAAGAAGAGATGTATGCAGACAGTAATGTGTGTGTGCAGACAACAAAAAGTTGGCAACAGAAAAAGAGTTGAAGAAATGAAGAAATCGTTGAAGCTGTCAATAAAAATGGAAATTCAGGGGATTCATTGAAGGTTCGTTAAGTTGTTGGTTTTCTATACTTGGCTTGTTTAATTCAGGCTCTTTAAAAAAAATAAAAATAATAAAAATAAAACTAAATAAAATCCAAGTGGACTATGGGAAACCCATTTTAGACATTGGTCTACTACCCTGTCGTGCAGAATCAGAAAAATCTGTGTTATGAGTTTAGTAATGTCTAAACACCTAATTAAGATTGCTTTGGTTTTCAAAATTACATTACAAATATTAAGTTCTTATATACATGTACAATAAAAACGCGTTTCAGTAATGAGCTTTTTCGGCATTTTTTCGGCGAAATTACCATCAGTTTCACTGTCAATCGGACTACTCACCGCGTTTTCCCTTAAACGTTGTTAGCACAAACTCAGAATTCTTCATTCTACCGCGTTTCAATGTCATCCGGATTTACCAATCTGAGGAATTAAGTCAACACGATCTAACACGAACAATGAAATAATCTATACATTGAACGGTGAGATCGATATGTACGTTGTGATGAGAATATATAATAACGACCATTCGTGTTCATGTTCATGTGGTTTCATATATTCTATTGAATCAGAGTCTGCAAATAAACTTCAACTTCACTATAAACAAAAGGAATTTGAATTCTTAAACTAAGTCTTCTGAAAACTGACATACATTTAGTGTTCTAATTGTCAGGCACGTCGTCTAGTGGTGTTCCACTCCTAGCACCTACTACCTTCACGTTCTCATACTAGTATTATTATAATTCTTCAAGTTAACACTTGATTCTTCCCTATCTTTGATTCTTTCTAACATAACAAAATATATGTGATAATGCCTACTCACATGTCACGTTTGGTTCATTCGGATAGAGATCGCCTTTGAGCCCAACTGTACTGAATGAGTCGATACTGGTGACTCAACGAGTACCATTTGCGGTTATATTAAGACACAGTTTTGTAATGATTTCATTTCCATAATCCAATGCAGGGTCTTTGGCCTTTTCGAGCTCCACTTATTCTAAACAAAACCCTGGCTAAGCTTCTTCAAGAGCTGAATGAAGGATCAACACCCCTGCAGCATATTTGTAGAGTAGAATCAGTAGATGATAGCTTCTCAGTAACATTACATCGTTAATCAAAGTAACATAAATTTTTTAAAGTGATTGATCAGTGTTTATACCGTATTCTGACGCCGGTATAAACTTGGCTTGAACATTCATTTCTCGACTTCATAACATTTCTTCATCCAGCTCTGTAATGGAAACATAACCCTCTTCTCTCATCAGCTCAATCAATCCACCCAATACATTATAAATGTCTGCAGTTCTCTCGCTCGAAACATCCGTAGCCACAAAGTTTTGTAACCCGTTATCTGTTTCGATCCAACTACAGCCAGGTAATTTCTTCAATCCCATTTTCTTCATCCTATCCCTAACCATCTCAGCATCATCCCACATTCCAGCTCGAACATACAAATTTGCCATGACTACATAGTTCCAAGTGTTTTCGGGTTCAATTTCAAACAGTTTCTCACAAACAAACTTCCCAAGATTAAGATCTCCTGAAACCGAAACACCGTTTAATAATGCGCCCCAAACTTTTGCGCTAGGTTCAATTGGCATCCTAAATATGAAATCAGCTGCTTCATAAATCATTCCAGCACGGCTCAGAACTGCAACCATACAAGCATAATGTTCAATTTCAGGGACAATCCCATAGTATGCAAGCATGGAATCAAAAAAATTTTGAGCTTCATTAACTATTCCTGCATGTGCACAGCCTGTTAGAACTGCTGTGAATGTTACTCGATCTGGCTTTATACCAATAGCAAGCATATCCGCAAACAGGGAAATTGCTGCGACGGCATCCCCATGAGCTGCATATGCTGAGATCATAGCCGTCCATACAATCACGCTCCTTACACTAGATCTTTCAAATACCTCGTAGGCTCCATTAATAAAACCAGACCTTGCATAGGTGTCTATTAAACCAGTTGTAACATAAATACTTCCATCGTAACCATTCCTAATTGCATAACAGTGTATCTCTTTTCCACTTTTCAGATTTGAAAAATACGAAATGGTGGGAAGAACACTTGATAGAGTTACAGAATCTGGTTTAAAACCCAAGGCCTGCATTTCATGAAGGAACTCACAAATACAATCATGGTGATTATTCTGGACAAGACCCGAAATCAAAGAATTCCAAGTACTCAAACCCGGGTTCTTCATTTCATGAAATACTTCCAATGCTTCGTCTACAAAACCATGATTCATGTATCCAGAGATCATTGAGCCGTAACTAATCCCGTCTTTCTCTGTCATCTCATTAAACAACTCTCTAGCATATTCCAAACTACCACATTTGGCATACAATCCAATAATCGAGTTACTAACTGCAGTATCCACTTGAATTCTGTTCTCCACCACCAACTGATGTACTTTCCTACCCAAATCAAGATCTTTTAATTGAGCACAAGCCTGCAAAACACTCACCACTGTAACCCCATCAACTCTCAAACCCAAACATTCCATTTCCTTAAACAGAATCAAACAATCCTCGTAAAAACCACATTGAGAATACCCAGAAATCATCGAATTCCAAGACACAATATCTCTTTCTTGCACCTGATCAAACAACTTTCTAGCTAAGCTCAACCCTTCCGACCGTGCATGACAAGTAATTAAACCATTAACAATAAATAAATCAGACTCATACCCATGTCTAAAAACAAAACTATGAATCTCTTTAACCAGGTTTTTGACATGAAACAATGGTGAAGATAATGCTTTCAGAACCGAAGAAATCGTAAAACTGTCAGGCTTAAGATTCACATCTGCTAAAGACACTAAAGAAGAAAAGAGTTCAAGTGTTTGGGTATTTCTATTATGATGTGAATAAGCAATAAGCATAGCATTCCAAGAGAATACATTTTTGTTAGGAATATTATCAAACACATGACGTGCTTCAAATAAAAAACCTGATGTAGCATAAAAAGCTAAAAGCTTTGAACCAAGAAAATTGCCAGGAATGACTGAATGAAGTATAATTCGAGCATGAATTTGTTTTCCTTGCCGAACTAGACGATTATTTGTGCAGTGTTGAATGAAGTGACCATTAGCTCCATTTGTAGAGAGAAAGAGTTGTTTAATGTTGTTGGGTCTAGTTCTTGTCACCAACGTCATTCATTTGTCTGTAAGAAGTTGCGGGAAATAATGGAGCGAATTTGGGGTAACTGGTAGTAATGCCATGTCTAACGGTTCCATTCGGCCCATTTCCAAGGCATAATCCCCACCCGGTTAACCCGCTTTGTAATTAAGGAGTAGGACTCCTTAATCTAAATCGTCTATGTTACGTTATTATCGGTCCTTTCGACCAACTTTCGGATACAACGAGTATTTGTATCACTGGCTTATATTGAGCAGCATCAATAGCATATACACCGAATACAATTATTATCTATGTTTTATATATGCTTATAAACATGAGTGTGTTCTGTTTTACCCAGTGGCCAGAATATACTCCAGCCTTTATAATTACTGGCCGTGATCTTTTCCTAGTTTTTTAGGTTTGGTCCAACGGTGTGTTGTATTTTATCATGTATGATTTATCGCCTTTATTACCTATTTATTCTTTCCTCCACTATTGCCATGTTTAATGCCTTCCTTTCTTCCGTTACTCATTTATATTTTCTATCCGAAGAAACTTTCTACCAATCGTTTCTCCTTCACACAGAATGAAGGACCATTCTTCTTCTTCGTTTTAGTGTTATGGTTCGGCACCTGATTTTTTGCTGCAGTGTTATACTATTCCTTTTTAGCCTTTTCATATAGTTAATCTTCACTATTCCTTTTTAGCCTTTTCATTTAGTTAATCCAAAATTGAAGACATGGGTATTCATCTTAATAAGAACACGAAGTTAATCCAACTTTAACCTATTTGATTCATGTTTTTGTTTTCGAAGTTCTTACTATATTAGTATTAAAAAGACTGAGAAGGAGATTGAAGAGATGGCTTTGATCCTACTGGAAGTGTGAGTTTCATTTTGATTTGTAAACTATTTTCTTAGTTCATTTTTAAGGAATGAAAATGGTTTTGAATGTTTGGTGATACGTGTAGACGGCACTCAGCTAGAACTTTTGCAGTAGAAACCAAGATATTGTTAAGAACTTGAAACAAAAATAAAAGTGAAACGGCTTTTGACTTTGTCAATATCCTTTGTTTGTAATTGGTTAACTAGAAAATATCTGTGAAAGCTCAACATGTAAGCTCAATTAGTTCCATCTTAACTCCGACTTGGTTTGACTGCAGACTCTGTCTTACTGGGGGGAAAGGAAGTTCATAATGCAATTGTGAGCAGTATACAAGATATGGCTGCAGCCTTCTCAAGCTACCAAGATGAAGTGGTGGTAATACGCACATGACTCAGGTAAGTGATTGGTTTAGGATGATTATCTATGACTTACTGTGATCTCTAAGTTTGGGTTATGGAGAACTGATATCTGGTTGTTGATTTGTTTTTGTTTTTTTGCAAATGCATAACATTTTCTTTCGTAACAGCAAAGCAATTGTCGATCATAACATTCAAATTGATCTGGATGTAACTGAACATTGGTTATTACTGTTCATTATTAATTGAATGAACTACATTATTTGCTAAATTCATTTAAAGTTCATCTCTTTTTTTACTTTTAATTTTTGTTTTCAATCATGGGTGCTTAAAATTCAATTGTGGTTAGGATGGTGGTGTGTGGCTGGGTTGTGCTGATGGTGGATGGTGTGAGTGTGTGGGTGGGTGGATTCAATTTCTCATTTACTTGCTTAAGCGATGTTGATGGCGTCTTTTTGATGCCATCCTCGGAAGTAGAACTGTGGTAAGATTCATGTTGTCCTCCCATTTAATTAATAACTAAACTTATAGAAATAGTATCGCTAAATTTTTTGGGTCCGTGTCTATTCACTTATGAACAGGGAAATAAGAAACCAAAAGGTTAAAGCGGATGCCATAATAGAAACTGTGGCTGTCAATAGTGGTTGATTCAAGGCAGTTTCATCACAGTTGCCGTCTTATTTTAATGCTGGAAAATTCTTTAATACAACGTAGAGGGTGAGAGTGTTTCTTTTTTTACATGATTGTAGAATTTAGAATTTTCAGGGCTCATATTACCACAGAGAATGTTATTATGTAAGTTGTCTGGATACATATACAATACTTTTAATATGATTGGCTTCAAATGTATCATTGGCCAAAATCAAGAATATCCCTGATAATGTTATTATGTAAGTTGTTTGGATACATATACAATACTTTTTAAGGCTAACATTTTTCTTTCAACGGATAAAAAATAGTTTTGGTGGTACCCTTATGTTTTGTGGAGTTCAGTCTGGGGAGGTCAGTGGCCGAAACTTTTGGATGAGTTTGAAACCTTGCTTCCATCGGTAGATGTTCACAACTAGCCATGAGTTTATCTTATGGATTCAAGACTTGGATTTTTTTTATCATTTTTATGAGTTGAGTCATGAGTGATCAATATTCTAATCAACCTAAAAATGATGTATAGTTGCAAATGCAGTGCTGTTACTGTATACGAGTTAGGTTTAGGATAGTAGACATTCTTTTCATTGTAAAGCATGCGATCCTTACATTAGTTAGATATATCTAGACATATATGGCCGCCATTGCAGTTGTTTTCATTTTGCATTTTTTTAGGTTTATTTGACTTTTTTTAGCTGAAATTCTTAACATGTGTGTTTTGGTTGTATTTGCAGTACTAATAATAACCTATCATTAATAGGGTTATGGGAAAATTTTGGGTGTTGGGAACATTTTAAATAAACAGAATAAGGTCATGGGAAAAAATTTAGCCTAATATTAATTACAGTTTTTCATGCTTAAAAAAAAAATAAAAAATTACGGTCTTTCTCAAAGGTAAATTTCATAAGGGATATCTATAAATCTTATATTTTTAAGTGGCACCTTTAAAACAGTGACTGTGCGTGTATCCCATAAAGAAGAGCGACTAACCTTTATGGAGAATATAACTCCCACATGAAAGACATAGGACTCATAGAACAATTTTTAATGTGAGAGGACGGTCAATCCAACAATTAGTTAAGAATTTTTGTTTTAAAATGTCCATTAACATCTAAATGTTATACAAAGATTTTTATATATAGAGAATCGAAACTTATGATCTATTGAGCCAAAGTTAAAGCTGTTAACCGTCTTACTAACCTATGTTATATGTTTTTTTAAAAGATGTTTATATATTTATTATATAAATTTTTTATTTATGAATAAATATTTAACTATTTTTTTTAATTAGTTATATATTTATAACACTTTATAATATATTTGACCCGGTGACTTCGGATTAAACCACTGGTTAAACTATATGATTCTAATCTAATAATTTTTCGGTTTTATATCCGGTCCGGTTCTCAGAACATTATTCACGAGTGACTTATTCACCATTAAAGGGTGGGAGTATATTAACCTCATAAATTGGTTTCCAACGGAAGATATATTTTTCATTACCATTCACAATCGTTTCCCATAGCAAGTATCCAATGAGAATCTCCGCAGACACCTAGCATGTAATAGTGATATCCTATCTTTCAGCTACCATATCTTAATGGTAAGTTTTTTATTCCTATTAAAGTAAGTATCAGATTCAATGTTAATGTAGAAAATGAATTGTGATTAATCAATAATGTGAGCTTTGAATTCCATAACTTCCCCTTCAATTTTTGTGGTTTTGGGCATAGGTTAGATGCCTGCATCATCTTTGCACAAGCTCAGCAGCAAGCAGATATCACACGAAATGGGGCTGATGATTTCCTTGCCGCAATGAATTAAACAAATGAAATTTAAGATGAACATCATGAACAAACGGTACGCGCTATGGTCCAACAGGACATAGAGTTTTCAACTTCCCGTTGGGAAATGATATTTTTAGTCAGGCAGAGAATTTAGTTCCAATACATGATAATCATGTTGTTCAACCTCACTTATTAAACTATTTAGCAGCATCTTCCTGCTAAATTATGATCTTCAAATCCACCAGCCATAATGCATAATATGATAAACAGGGATCTAGGTTGCATAGACACTGACACTTGATACGGTTATGACACGACACGGATATAGGGACACGTTAATTCTCAAAAAAACGAGTTATAAAAACACGCTATATATGTATTATATAAACATCACTAAAATAAGATTTTATAACATTTTATTCAATAAAATGATTTTTTTTATTTTGAAATACTTAACTACAAAGTAAATAAAAGTAGTAGTATGAACTATTGATCAATTCTTTTAAGAATAATGCTTGGGCATAGCTAAAAAGAGTATAAATTAGTATTATATTTAATTTATTTTGATTTTCCAACTTAACATTAATTACTTATGGTGTGTCCAGTAATATCAAATCAGTATCCATAAAATATTCAATATCGTATTTTACGGAACATATGATGTGGGTGTCCATCGTATGTCGAAAAGTGTCAAAACGTGTCGTGTCCGATTATATATCCAATACGATTATGACATCTTTTTAGACGCGCCCGTCAATCTAGACAGGGATACACCATGAAAGTCATTTAGATTTGATCCTAGCATTTGGAATAAGACCTCTTCATCTCAGTTGTTAACCCTTGGATTCACTACTGGAAAATTTGGAACTTAATGGAATTTTATTTCCATTGGGATTATCCATTTCCATCTCCTAACCAAAGATTGAAAATACTAATAACATTGGCATGGACTATCATTTGGAAAGGGTGCCAGAGATAAAAGAAGTTATCATTATTGCGCCATCTATCACTCTTCATAAACATCCACACGAACGGTTCAAGGGACAAGCCTCCACCTCAAATCAAGTGGAACATATTAACTCTGATAATGAGGAAATAGAATCATCCGATCACACAAAACCATAAATATCCCCTGAGGATGCAGTAGAAACATTTGAATAACTTGATTGTAACAAAAATGTTGTCAGTGCTTATGTGCTCTTTTTTGTGGTTTGATTTTTCTATATCCTCCTTTTAGTTATTTGCCTTATTTTGATTTTTCGTAATCTTCTAATTTTAGCTTCATCTCCATCTGTAACTTGTTTCTGCTTTCTTAATTAGATTGTAATTTAGGTTATTTGTCTTTGTAATAGTCCTTGTATTAATTTTGTTCTTTTATAATATCAGGTTTCCTTTTGTTTACTCCTTCCCTGTTTGTTTTTTCATTAATGTTGTCTCATTTATAATTGAATTCCTTAATACTTGTCTTACAGGGTAGTCAAACGAGATTTTAAATGACTTATGGAGAGTTTCTAAATCTATTATTAGTCCATAATTTTTTTTAGAGAGTCTCTAAATGTTTTTTGTTATTGGTTAGAGACTTTTTAAAATTATTTAAATTCTATAAAACTCTATGGTATTGGATTAGGATTTCACAAGAGTCAATCCAACACCCCTGTTATTCGAAAGAGAATTAAAAACTTGTTGTTTTCAGAGATTTAGAGAGACTGTTTTAGGAAAACAAACATGGTAGAAATTTCTCCCCAAAAGGTGATATTTTGGGATACTTGGAAATTTGGGAATATTTATTTTTGAGAGTAAGATCAATTTTTTTTTCTCTTTTTTTTATTTGATCTGATGATCAAGGGACCGGCCTTCTTTCCTAAAATCAAACTAGACAACAACGAGAAAATGTTAACCAGTGGCGAGATAGCAAAGCAAATAAAATGTGGGATGAGTGGAATAAAAAGAATGAAAACTTAGGCATGGGACAACAATGAGATTTATTTTGGGGATTTTATATTCCCCCTCCCCCCAAAAAAAAATTAAAAATAAAAAAATAAATAACTATTTTGTATTACCCCCTTTTTAAATCGATAATTGGTGAAACCTTCTTTCCGTCATAACTGTCGTTACCACCCAGTTAATTGTGCAGGTGGAATACGCACGTGTATAAACTAAAACAATCTACCGATCTGACATAAATACCCTTGGACCTTAAACACGTGGTGCATTAAACAACTCTTAAATAATTATTTATTTATTATACATGCGTGTATTGTGCATCATCCCGTGGATGGGTAAAACAAAAGGATTAGCAATTACTTGGTATAACAATGTAGACATTAAACTACTCTCATCTCAGTTAAATGTGTGTCACTTATTTGTGGACACAGTGACCAATAATTTCTACCAACATGTGTTTACGGTTTTATAGATTCAGATGAAAACATTATACAACGGTCTCATATTGCTCAAATAGGACAACTTACGGGTCAACAATCAAACGACCTGGTTGGTTATTGGAGACGTAAATGTCATTTCAGACCCATTGGAGAATCAAGGTGGAAATAGATCCAAATTTTAACAACAAATCTATTGTTATATAATTTACTGATTTTCTTGGATTACAAGACATAAGGATATGAAGGGGCATCCTTTACCTGGTCAAACAATCGCAAAGGAGGAGCAAATATCAGTGAAAGAGTTAACATGCGCTTATATCTTACCATTGAACCCAAAAAAAATCGGATACTAAGGTACGTCGTCAACCAAAGGTAGGGTCCGTCCACACCCCCTTGTTACTTGATTCCAACCCGGAGTTTGAAAAACTACAAAAACCATTCCAGTGTCTTAGATCCTGTCTTATTCACCCATATTTAAACACCATTTTCACTTTAGTGATTATATCACAAATAACTTCTCGTTGAAACTCCAACTTGTGTTTTCAGACTTAGTTGAAAACATTCATAAAAACTAAAAAAATCTAAATAACAAAATCGAGAATCTGCATAAATAAGGAAGCCATCCCACCCAACTAGATAAACTCAAGAACCTTCAAGCAAAATTTAGTAAATGGTACAAACTCTGAAATGACTATTATTACCAACAATCATGTGATAAATTCTTCAAAAAATATGACCAAAATATCGAATATTTTCAATGCCTTTGCTTCCAATAGAAAAATAATAAATGCGAATAATTCCCTCTGCGAACCCGCGGACCTTTGTCTTTCTGATAGATAACAAATTAAATCCCTATCGATCAACCGCTTCTCTCAGATATGCACTTCCCAGTTAAATCCTTTATTAGATATAATAGAGCCATGCATTACGGAGTCTGAAAGCTTGGCACACTCTTATTGAAATTCCATCCAATAAAGAAATTTGGCACAATCCTTCGAATAGGAATCCTTAAGGTGCTCCAGGACCGGATGGTTTTCAACAAGGCTTTTTCAAAACAAACTATAAAATAATAGTCCCTGATATAATCTCGTTTATCCAAGATTTTTTTCAAATCAGGCTCCTTACCGCCTCAATTCAACTCCACCTTCCTGAACCCTGATCCCAAAAATCTCGATCCCTCAAACTCCTTCGGATTTTCTTCCCATTAGCTCATTAATACTATCTACAAACTCATTTTTAAAATTATTGTTAATTGGCTTAAGACTCTCCCAAGTAGATTAATCTCCCCTAACTAATCTTCCTTTCTGTCGGGTCTACAGATCACAAATAATATAATAATTTCTCATAAGCTCCTTCACCCTATGAGGATTTCAAAAGAAAAAGAAGGTTTTCTAGCCCTGGAAATAGATTTATCAAAAACTTTTGATCGTTTAGAATGGATGTTTATTGAGAGTGCTCTTTTTTCTTTCGGATTCAACGAATTTTGGGTGCATCTTATAATACATTGTATCTCCACAACCTCTTTCTCTATTCTTCTAAACGGTCCTACAGGGCCCAATTTCTCCACTTCGAGAGGAATTAGACAGTACGAACCTCTTTCCCCCTATATATTCCTAATATGCATAACAATCCTTTCCAAGCTCACGCCTAAAGCGGTTTCCCGAAAAAAGGATCTTTGGTCTTAAAATTAACATTCAAACCCATAATATGTTGCACTTCTTCTTTTCGGAAGCTTTTTTTCTCTTCACTAGGGATGATATGGGGGAAACCAATTTTTTTTAAAAATTCCTTACAAATTTTGGAGATATTACAGAACAAATGGCCAACCTTCGAAAATCCGGAATTTACCAGTCCCCGGATTCACCATAAACATGGCAAAATAGTAGCAAATTCTGTAAAAGTCCCACTAATGACAAAAAATTATCGATATCTAGGCACCTCCTTATTTTTTGATAAAAATTGCAAAGAAAAATTTAAGCCTCTCATTCGGAAATACTATTCTACTTTGCAAGGTTGGAAATCAATACTTATTTCCCAAGACGGTCAAACTTGTTTTATTTAATCAATTCTATAGGCTTACCCAACCTACCAAATATAATGCCCCACTCTTCCAAAATCAACTTTAGATTAATTAGACCTGATTCAGAGGGATTTTTGTTGAAATAAAGATAAATCAAAAGGAAAGGGGGGTTATATAAAAACCCGGGCAAGCATATGCAAGCCTAAATCTCAAGAGGTCTGGGTATCAAAAATCCCCATCAATTTAATATGTCCCTTTTAACTAAACTTTCGAGTAGACTCATCTTGGAACCTAACCATAACTTTTGAAGGAAAAATATTTCCCAAACTCCCATCATTTTTATTCAACCATGACTTATAATTTATTTTGTATTTAGACAAGTATATAAAAAGGCCTAGCTCTCATAAAGGATAACTATATCTGGCACATCAGAGATGGAGCCTCTACCCAAATATGAGATGATATCTGGATTCCCAATTCGATTACCATTCCCAAACCTATTAACAAGGAAGAACCAGTTCCCCTAATGGTACATGAACTAATTTCTCATTAAGCAAATTGAGACATCTCCAAAAATTGATGATCTTTTTCCTCCATAAATAAAGGAAAAAATCCTTTCATTATCCCTCCAAATTTATCAATATGATACAATCATATGGAAACATCTTCCATCTGGTAAATTCACTTTAAAAACATTTATAATTTCTTAGTAAATCAATCTCCCAATAACATTATAAAAAATCCCATGGTATAAACTTTGGAACATCCTAGTTATTCCGAGGTTTATACTTTTCTTATGGAAATTAATTCACAAAGGAAGAAGATCTTACGATATGAAATGCTTTCATATTATACTCATAAGATTAATGATCTTTTATGCATATTGCGGCAAGCAATTGGCTTTCAAACAACATTCTATCAAGTGTCACCATAATAGCAGATTGCAAACAACTCGCGGATATCATCAGCAACAAGAACACAAAAGCCCCTTAGCAAGCGGAAAACACAATCACCAAGGCAAAGTCTATTATGGAAAAGCTATCACAAGCACAATTACAATATAACATGAAACATAACACAACGACATACTCTATGACAAAAAACAACAAAGATTCAATGTCTCTAACACATTTCAACTTACCGGAATCAACAGGTCTACAAATCCACTACCTTATGTAATATTTTAAACAAATAAAAAATTACTAATTTATTATACTATATTAACTAATTTAATATGTTTATGTTTTATATAAAAAATTACTATTTAGTTTGGGAGTTAAATTTTATGCATTTGAAAAAAAAAACCTAGATTTTGTGAAGTAAAAAAGATTAACTTCTAATTTCTAATTTCTGAAAACTACTTACATTGGTGCTTCTGGTTGCCAACATATGCTAAAGCCTCGGATCAAGCATGTTTGGCAACCAAAAATACAAGTGTTCCGCTTATTAGTCCACTGCACTCTAATAAATTTTGAAATTGAAAAAAAAAAATGAAAATGAAGGAGCAATAGCAATATAGCATGCTTAATTCCCAATAGGTGGCATAGGAAGTTCGAACATAAAAATTAAATGAATAAAATAAATAAAATACAATGACAAAGAGCAGAAGCAGAAAATCATACCGTAGAACATTAATAACCATTAATGAGGTCAATGTTTTAGTCCTTTTGCAGCACCCATTTCCTACCAAAAGTAAGTATTTTGTTTCCCAAAAAGAGAGGGATAATCCAAACCCCTTCCGCATTCTCTCTATAAAATCCCCTTATCGCTGTCACCACCACCACCACCACCACCACCACCATGACGGCTCAGCTCCCATGCGACGGAGATGGAATTTGTATGTTCTGCAAATCAAAACCACCAGAAGTAGAAACCCTAGTATGTAAAACTTGTATTACTCCATGGCATGTCACTTGTTTATCAAAACCACCAGAATCATTGTCTTCAACTCTTCAATGGGATTGCCCTGACTGTTCGAATGTAATTCTCAATTCTGGTGTTGGTGTTGGTGCATCATCATCATCATCCAATTCTTCTTTGAATCAACTTGTGAGTTTGATTTGTGCTATTGAGAGTGATACTACACTTACTGATCACCAGAAAGCAAAGAAACGGCAGGAACTAATCAGTGGGGTTAAAGACTCGGATCCTTGTGAAATTGAAGACGAGAAGAGGAAAAAGAAGATGAAGAAGAAGGAGAGTGATGTGATGAATATTTTGCATGATAAGCTTATGTGTAACATTTGCATGCAATTGCCTCATAGACCTGTTACTGTAAGTAAAATATTTATCTCCTCATGTTCTTTGATAGTATCGTTGATTGATTTTCTAGTAATTTTCAAACCCTCATTTGATGAAAGAAGAAATGATTATGATGATATAGGACTTAGTTTGTGAGTTTGTTGTTAATTGATTGGTTGCAGACTCCTTGTGGTCACAATTTCTGTTTAAAATGTTTCGAGAAATGGGTGAAGCAGCAACCACGAAAACAAAATTGTCCCGAATGTCGCAGTAAGATTCCTGACGTTATGGTGAATCAACCAAGGATTAACTCTACCCTTGTTGTTGCGATTCAAATGGCAAAGGCAGGAGAGAATAGTGGTTCAGGGTCTCACTGCCACTTTGGACGAATACCTGCAGAAAATGGTCCTAGGAATCAGGGTAGTGTATTAGTTGGGGAGTATGGTGCGAAATCTGTGGCTCTATCAGGGGATTATGAAGACGATGAGAACCATGGAGACTGGTTCCTCTACACCGGAAGGTTAAACTTTTAAACTCTTGTCCTGATATTGTATATACGTGCTTTATGTCTTCGTCTTGGTCAGTTTTACTCTTATGTTACTGTTGAATTCCACAGATTTTTTTGCTTTATTTGATTTAATACTTTGTCGGGTAAATAGGGGGGGAAAAGATCTTAGTGGCAATGATCAATCATATGAGAAATCTAATGAAGCTCTACGTGTCAGTTGCCTGAGAGGATACCCAGTCCATGTGGTGCGGTATGTGATCGATTCTTTATTACTCTTCCCTTTCATTTCTTAGCATATTGACTCATTCAACATAAGCTGTCAAAAGCGAAACAGTTATAATTGGTAATACTAATATTGTGCCTAGATATTAACCAATCAATTTATACCAATGCTAGGGCTCTGAGTGCCATTTATGCTGATACTACCGTTGTACTGCTTATGTTAAATTAATTTCTTTTCAACTAAGTCAATGTGCTAGCAGCTTGTCTCACACAGCCTACATGTGCATCCTTTTTAAATGGAAAATCAATATTGCTTATTACGGCTGTTATTTAGATGTCACTTCTTCTTCTTTTTTTCCTTAAAGATTATTTCTCGCTCTTTCTAACAAAGAGGAACTAGACCAAATTAATAGACTGGCCAAAAGTTATCAAATGATTTTGACAGTAGAAAAGATGCTGAAACAAAAGTTGGCATGAAAATTGGTGATTATGTTTTGAACTTTTAGTTAGTACTGCCATGAAACAAAATAACTGGATACTCCAAGAATAGTTCATTTTAATCAATAAATCTATGTTTGAGATTATTTTGTGCTGTACATCCACTTAAATCGTCTTTTAGTTGGACTTGTTTCTCGATTTATTTATGTTAAGCTTTTCCCATTACAAAACTTTCAGGCCTCACAAGGAGAAGCTCTCGTCATATGCTCCACTAAATGGGCTGAAATGTGGAGTTTACAGAATCGAAAAATGTTGGCGAAAAATTGGGATTCAGGTGTGATGGTTTCTTTTTTGTCTTCTAACTTTATACCCTGAGCACCTGTCTGTTTCTTTCTTTCCAATTTAGGTAGATCTAACGATAAAGTATTGTTTACAGGGCCATAAAGTCTGTAGGTATCTCTTTGTTCGGTGTGATAATGAACCTGCTCCTTGGTCGAGGTTCTCCGTTTTTTCTTTTCGTCATGTTTCCTTTCCTTCTCTCTTCCTGATAAAAGAAATCCAGGGCTGTCAAGTAATACTTCTAACTTAATTATCCGCAACATCAACTGTAGTGACACACATGGGGACCGTCCAAGACCTCTGCCCGTTATTAAGGAGCTTAAAGGGGCTACCAATATCACCGATAGAAAGGACAGTCCATCTTGGGATTATGATGTGAGTTACATTGTTTTTATTCAACTATTTCTCAACTGAGTTTTCTTCTCTTATAGAATTGCTTTCCCTTTAGATATTGCTATTTTTGTTTCAGAGTTATTATCATTGTAGCATGCAACAGTATCTTGTACTCTCATTTTCCTTAATTGTCAGTCCCTTCTTAGATAGTTATACACCGGAATGGCTGTTATGTTTGAGCACTTATTTTTTTGGATGAAGGCAAGATCTTAAAATAAGAAACAATCCAATAACATGACTGAGAACAGCTAAACTCTGACAACCCAACAACACCCTGCAAAAACACCAAAAAAGAACAAGAAACTCGCTTAGCAATATGAAGTAGACTGTCCCCAACAGTTCCATTCAACTTACATGGAAGCTTCAGTTAAAGAGTCCCAATGGATTATGAGATAGTCAGAATAACAGTCCTCAAACATATTTCCTGTTAACGCCCAATAGAACAAAATAGACATGACTGTTCTCACAATTTCTTGGAATGAATTACTCTCGTGTTTGAATATATTGTTATTGTGTTCTTGCCACATTTCACATAATGGAAATGGCAAATTGCTCCATAGTCTCATATGTCTTCTTCAACTATTTCTTGCTCCCCATTCCCACAGGTTCTTCAAAACCGTCATGACCTATGAAGCACGGATATTTTAAAATTGGTTGACGTATCCATGTCAACGCCATATCAGTATCATATACATATCGGATACTCCACATTATCCCTTTTTTAAAATTACAAAAAGGTTAGGGGATACTCTGGGATACTTTTAAGATACTCTAGGAGGAGATACTTTCAGTAATTTGACATATATTTTTATATACAAAATTTATATATTTTAAATTGTACATACAACATCTATATATCCATAGATATTTGTACTTATCAGTGATGGAAAATATACAAAATCTATATATTTATAGTTTTCCTTAGACCACGTATGTTTTGAGTCACGATCCAGAACTAGAAGCGGTGCTTTTTGATGAAGACAATATTGATGAGTGATGGGTCAACGAGATGTTAGATATTTTATTATTATTATTATTCTACTTTTCAAATAATATTTATGAGATTTTTTATTTTATATGATTTTTACTAGAATAAATTATTATTATATAAAATATTTTTAAGAAATACAGTATCCCACCGTATCCCATATCCTCATCTTTTAAGAATTGACGAATCCCCGTCCCGTATCCGTATCTCCTTATCAGTATTGGTGCTTCATAGGTCATGACCCAATCTATCTTATAACTTTTTATGAAATGCATTCAAAGATCATATGCAATTCTACAATGCAAAAGCAAATGATCTACAGACTAGCAAAGATGATAACAAGTGACGCAGTTTGTCCTCTTTCCCTAAGTTACTAATTGCAGCTATACCTCTAAAGCACACTTGCCAAACTAAGAAACACACCTTTAATGGAATTTTAGGATTCCACACAATTTTTGCTGGAAAGGTGTTTTTTTCATTCACACCTTGATTTTGCAAGGCCATGAAGATGAGAATAACATGATGCAACAGAGAAACCTATTGTACCTGGATCACAGCTCCTATGGTCCTCCCCGCCAGCAATAAAACGAAGTATTCCGAATCAGTTGAAGTGGGTCTCCCAGTTCTATTTGAAGTATTCTATGTATTTTAAATAGAAGAGTAACTGAGAATTTAATGTCTTTTAGGAGGAAGATAGCTGCTGGAAATGGAAAAAACCTCCACCTAATACTACTGCTGCTGCTGTATCATCTGCAACTATAACAAAAAGTGAGCGTGGGAATAATTTACAGACAACACAGGAAGTTGCTGTTTGTAAGGTAAATATGTCACCATGGGATGTCATTTCAATTGAAGATAACCCAGATTTTTTTTTATCTTATCTTATTGCAACTAGCCAATGCTAACTTCTTTTAAAATTACTCATTGGTTCTAATACCAATGTGCTGAAAAAAGAAATAAACATACTTACTTCTAGATACAGGAATTAAGATAAGAGAAGTAATTTTAAAAGAAATTATCATTGGCTAGTTGCAATATGATTTTACATTTGATCCAAAATAAGTTATGGGTTCTATATAGTTTCTTCCTGTTCTTGATTATATGGTTATCGTAATCGAGCTCCTGCATAAGAATGATGATAACAATGATAATGATGCAGGTCTTAGAGAAAGAAGATGATGATAATAGTAAAAAACCTGTGCAGATAGAAACTTCTGAAGATTTCGAGAGAGCATGGAAAAAGGCGCAGAATAAGTCCAACATGAATCAGCTTCTGAACGGTTTGATCTCTCTTTTTCTCTTTCTCTATTGTGAACAAAATGCCGGATCCATGGTGACTGGTCTTCATAAGGTTTAGTTCTTACAACACCTTGTTTCTAAGCTCTTTCCTATTTCTCAATCCTGCAGCATTGAAATGTCAACTTTGTCGGGAAGTGATGAATCGTCCTCTGACAACTCCCTGTGCTCACAACTTTTGTAAGGTTTGTTTAGAGAGGGTTTTCGCTGGTAAAAGTTCTGTCAGAAAGAGGTATTTTTGTCAGGGAAGATCACTTCGAGCACAAAAGTCAATAATGAAGTGCCCCTCTTGCCCAATGGACTTATCTGAGTTCCTTCAAAACCCTCAGGTATGAAAATGCCAATATTTAACATGATCACAACTAGATCTCTTTGTGATCACAGAGTAGCTAAGTTCGTGATTACTCTTTTTATTCCTTAAAGATGCTATTTGGATTGAAGTAGAAATCAGCTAACCAGTCTTCTTCCAAACCGCTTTAAAGTATTAGTTCTACTTGTTCTCCTTCCTTGTATATATCTATATGTTTCATAGTCCTATAGTTACTGATTAATCTTCTGCTTTCTTATGATGAACATTTTAAACCTGTTAAGAACTTGTCATGCTGCTCCATCACTGGCCTTGATGGCTTCCAGGCTGTTATTAAGAATATTAGTATTAGATAGGCCTGCTCTTCGAATATGTCTCTTTCTCTATAGCAGCTCGGAATTTCGAAATCCTTCTAATCAGATGTGGACTAATATGTGGAAATGGGTATGGGGCCTGAAAGTTCTGATCAGAGTAAATTTTTTACATAGTTTTTACACAGATTATCATGCACGACTTGTATAGTTTATTTATGTGGTTGTTAAGAAATGAAAGCCTTGATGCGCTGGTATTTGCTTTGGTGAGGTTGGGTTTGAACCATGAGTTTGTGACAGGTTAACAGAGAGCTGATGGCTGTCATAGAAGATCTCCAACGCCAGGCTGAGGAGGAGAATGATGAGGACTCAAGTGAAGAGACCGAGGGTTTCGATAACCTCAAAAACATGATTGGAGTTGCTAAAGATGGGAGTGACAATTCTTACATCCTGGATGAAATTTTAGAAATTGAGGGGGAGTCTAAGCAGATGAACAAACGCTTGAAGACGAAAGATTCTGACTTATCAGGAAATGCAGAAAAATCTGAGTTTAAGAGTAATGAATCCGTGGAGGAGATGAAACTTGATGTTGCAGATGGAGGCAATGTTGTAATAAATGATGCAGTAAAAGAAGTGGTTAAAACTTTTACCACTGAGCCCAAACCTAAATGTGGTAGTGGAGGCATTAGCTTGCCAAAGCCTGAACCAAATAAAAGAGGTCACCAGAAGAAAACCGAGGAGACAGCAGTGGTTGTTGTTGCAGATGAAGGTAATGATTCGCCATCTAGCCCTCTTCAAATTGGTTAAGATGACAACAGAGATTCTATATTGTTCATGGGGCACTAGAATCATATTGCAGAGAGTTCATACACAGTGATACGTGGTGTTCAATTTTGGTCTCAGCAATGAGTCTCTAGAAACCTCGGTTGGGACTTGGGTCTGGCTAATTTCTAACTCAAACCAACCTTGATAAGTTCCAACCCAGTGTGACCTATGATTTTCTACTTGTACTGAACCTCCTTGTACTCATGTGGTGTTCAATGGCAGAGTGACGTCTACTTGAATCGACTTATGTTGTTGCTTGGTCTGTCTATTTTTTTTCTTTTACTTTTTTTTGGCAAACCCAAGCAGGGAATTTATTAATCAAAGGAGAGAGAAAACGGAAAGAAGGGAGACATTCGACCAAACCTCCAAAAGAAAAGAAAAGAGGAAAAACAAAAAAAAACTTCCTGTTGTTGCTCAGTCAGTCTCGCACCTTGTTTTGGCCATGGTCACTCACTTTATAATATCTCCTGCCTTGTTTCAGCGCTCCCTGTCATTGACTATAGTTGCACTTGGTAGTGCTATTCACCTCCTGGCAAAATAGCCTTCTCTGCATATTTGAATATACTATTTTTCTTTATGGTGGGGGATTTCTTTGTAAGTTCCATTCGATTCTTCAAGTTTCACACTCTGAATGATTCTCCATTTCTCTTTTGATAGTTCTGAAGATGGTCAGGGGAAAAGAAATGAGTGGTAGGGGTGATAACTCTAGAACTAATGGCACATCTGCAACCACCTGATTGTGAACAGAAGCTTAGTAAAAAGATCTACAAATGTGAATACGATGAAGACTCTTCATGCTACTTCTGCTCTTCTTGTTCCAGACTTTGTTTCTACTTCTACCACCAGTGCTAATGGTGCTGCAGAAGGTGCAGCAATTGAAAAGGAGGGTGAAAATAAAGGCCATGCCCATGACGTAGAAAAAGAACAAGAAGCAATAAATGGGCACACAGAAGAGAGAGATCATGATAATAAGGAGCATGTGCCAGGTTTCATATTTATGTGCAGTGCTCAGACAAAACCGGAAATCTTCAAATACCGTGTTTTTGGGCTCCCTCTTCGAAAAATGTATGTTGTAGAGAACATTAAGCCGGGTGCAATGCTTTTTCTCTTTGATGTTAACCTAAAGATTCTTTATGGTGTCCATAAAGCTACATCTAGAGGAGAGCACGACTTGGAGCCAGCTGCTTTTGGACGAAGATTTCCGGCACAGGTAACTGTCTGACTCATTGGTTCCCTGGATTTCTATAATTTCCAATTAAAGCCTATATGTTAGAATAAACATAGATATAGTAGCTGCTTCATAGTTGTGAGATATTGGAAATCAGTGCATTTCCATACTTTGAACTGTTAATCTGTTTCGGAGAAATGATCTGCTCTAGCCGGTTTTGCGGGGCCTTCTTAGAATTGCTTTATTTTTGTAGGTGAGATTCAGTATTTTCAGGGAATGCTTACCTTTACCTGAGAGTGTTTTCAGACACGCTATCAAAGAAAACTACCATGGTGGTACAAACCTCCAACAACAGCTCAGTAACTGTCAGGTATGGTGCTGTCACTTAATTAGTTGATTGTCATTCATTGGATTTGGTTGCTTATATTGAAACTTAAGGTCTCTTGTTTGACGTATTCTGCTGTTTTAAGTGCAGGCGAAGAAGCTTTTTGCTCTGTTTCATCCCATTGGTTGGCCACCAGAGTCTGTGCTTGGGGCTCCACCACGACAATCACACCCAGTTGAAATTTATCAGAATCTACAACCGTCAAGGATGCCACCACCAAATCATCCATATGCTTCAACGGCATTTCACCATGGTCATGGTACTCCACCACCTCCCATGTCTGGATATATTCATTCAGCTGCTCAGAAAATCGAAACTAACACATATTTTGGCGTGGAAGCGCGCCGCACATACTGGTGTGAAAATGCATTGGTACCTGCTCATAATCCTTATACCAGGTATCGTGCATATGTCATGCAATTCATGTGTTAATCAGAGCTTCTACATTGTTTTCAGCTCTTTTGCCAGTTGTAACCTTAATATCTGATGCTCCTTTGACCATTCTATGATAGGTACGGAGCTGCGCCAGATGCGGTAAGTCAGGGAGCAACAGTTAGCGAAAATGAGTACAATCTTCAATTACTACTGGCGGAGAGTAAGGGAGAG
Organism: Papaver californicum; assembly: GCA_023531435.1. Lineage (NCBI taxonomy): Eukaryota > Viridiplantae > Streptophyta > Magnoliopsida > Ranunculales > Papaveraceae > Papaver > Papaver californicum. The sequence goes on along the minus strand of JAJJMC010021118.1, from coordinate 485,095 downwards.
CGGGAAAAACAACTCGTTTGACAATTTGGCTGTGCAAGTTATTACTCAATGTATCCATCATATGCCATTGAGCCATCTCATGCTCTTCCTGAAACACACCACTGTGGGTCATCGTACATGCCACTACATCATAATCCTCCAACATTAGTCAATGATGCATCATCTCATGCTCTTCCTCCACCACATCATACTCCACACACTTTACTGTATGGTGCATCAGTTCATGCTCTTCCTCCACTACATCACACTCGTCCCCCATTATCATATGATCCATTATCCCAGGCTTATGTTCCTGCAGCATCGTATAATTTTGTACCATCATACGCTGCACCATCCCATGCTCATGCAGAAGTAGCACTTGGTCCGGCTTGTTGGGCAGCAGTAGCTCGTGGGGACCAAACCAGGTTTATATTTGATTCTCACCAGAATCCAGAACCTGGTATGTGACCAATATGGAAGGGTCGTCTTCTAATGATTCACACCCAGGTGCTGGTCAAGCATGCGGTTAACTGGCATTGAGATATCACAAGGCAACAGATTTTGCTGGCATAGTATGGGGTCTCCTTACTCCCCAGAACTTGAGACTAGAACTTATGGAATACTGGATGTATAGTCATTTTGATAGGGAACTGTGACAGAATACCAACACAGCAGTGTAAATGCACTCCATGATTAGATGATTTATTTATTTGTGATTGGATCTATGGAAGGAAGATTGGAACCTCACTTGGGGAACTCCATCAAGCAAGCATCTATTTGAAGGGTATGAATTAAACCCAGATTTTAACAATGCATGAAGGTAAAACTGAAAATCAGCCAAGGGTGATATGATAATCGAGGGAAGATGTGTAAACTAAAAATCTTGTCTTGTAACTGACTGCCAAAATCTGGTCTAGAACATAGAACACAAAAACATGCGCCGACTAAGGGGATCGAACCCTTGACCACGGGATTAAAAGTCACGCGCTCTACCACTGAGCTAAGTCGGCTGGTGTGATAAGTTTATTAACACGGAATACACTACCTGGTCCGAAAACTGGCGGGGAAAGGCAAATTCATTTTTTTTTGAAGCACAAAAAGGCAAATTCATGATGGCTGCAAGTTACCAACAAATTTTGTTCGCTAACAAATTTCTGCCTTTCATTTTTTATTCGGTTATGGGGAAAGAACAAATTTTATAATCCGACTAAGAAAGGTCGAATTTCTTTTTGGGGCACGGGTTGTTCAGTTTTAAAATTAACTTATGCTTGCTTTGATGCTTAGATTTAGACTCACGTTTTTAATTTTTTTTTTTTTTTTAAAAAAACAGAGTAAGCTATGCAGAACACAACTTCTCAATAACAACATTTTAGGCTGCAGGGCTAAAGATAGCACTATGTAGGAATTCCTCATTTAAATATATAATTTAGTCAATATCAGAGATGTCTATTGGCTGAAGAGTTTGAGATAATTACAACAAATTAGAGCTCTGCCATTGAACTACCCTAGATAAAAGTCGGACCTTTCCAATTTAAATCACTAAGGACACTAGAGTTGCCCACGTTGCTAAGATTGCCATCTTATTTTGGTGTTGCCCACGATTTCCTAGAACAAAATCAATATTTTCAAAATTTCCACCTTCCATTTGGTGAAATTCCAGGTTAAATCTGCATTGCACTTCATTCCTATAGGCTTCCTCTATTTCTGACAGAGTTGCTTCATCCTGAGTTTGAAAATCAATGTTGGCCTTCTGTAACTCTTTTCCAAACTTTATAGCTATATCAGCTCCTCTCATGTCTCTGTCTTCTCCAGAGATATAAGCTTTGTAGTTTCTTGCTCCCACACAGTTCCCTGAGAAGGACAAAGCAACAAGAGTAAAATTAGTATACAAATAGTTGTTATTATTAGCCTCACTGGAATAAATTTCCAAGATGCTAATGTTTATAGTAATTCCAAAATTTTCTATGTGCCAGCTTATTCTCATTTCCCTAGTGAGATGAGAATCCTAGTTGTTATAGATACTGTTCAGAATGTGACTATGATTATGAATAACTCTATTAAAAGAGCAAGAATATTGTCTGACACTGTTTGTTGTAGAGAGAGCATTAGGAACAATCTTGTTGAGGATGAAATCACATCTGGCTTTCCATATGAACCAACAAGTAGTGGCATAAGTAGGAACCTAACTGTTGAGAGGGAAATAAGTGGTAAACCACTTGTTGAGCCAGTCCATGAAGGAAACCGAGTTTTGAAACACCTGATGATTTGCTCCAAACTGATGCGTCCATATAGAGAAATCGAAGTGGCAGGATATGAGAGTGTGAGTAATGTCTTCCTTGTCACTTCTACAAAGATTGCATATAGGATCAATGTAGTTGAGAATACTGGCAGTTTTGGCATTAGTTTGAAGAATTCTATGATCACATTTCCAGATGAAGAGATGAATAGATGGTGAAGTATCCATTTTCCAAATTTTCTTCCATGCTGAGTTGATAGAATCACCCTTATACTTTTCAGATATCTATTTGGCATAAAGATATTCAAAAGAAAAACTTCATTTGTCATTCAAGCTCCACAAAACAGTGTATTCCTCATGGATATAAGTGATAATATCATAATAGCTAGTTGTTCTTCACTGGTGAACCATATAGAAATAGTAGCAGAATCACATTCATCACTGGAGTTCATTAGTTGTTTAACTGTGATAAGATCAGTGGGGCATTGCTGAGGTTTAATCAGAATGCCATCTTTATTATTTATCCATCTATCTTCCTAGATGTGGATTTCAGTACCATTTCCCACCTTCCATATGTAATAGTTTTGAATATTTGCCACCCCCTCTAGGATGCCCTTCCACATCCAAGAATCAGTGGCTTTAGGAGTAGTATTCATTTTGATCACCTCTTGACTAGCAAAATGAGTAGCTTTCATAGTGCTAGACCATAAGGAATCTGGTTTAGAAATGAACCTCCAAGCAATTTTGGTTATCATTGCAGAATTGGAAAATTCTAAGTTTCTGAATCCCAAACCACCTAATTCTTTAGGTTTGCAAACAGAATCCCAGGCTATGTAGTAAAGACCCTTTGGCTTTTCCGGGTCTTTATTCCAGAAGAAATCTCTTTGATTTTGTTAAGGTCTTTATAGGTAGCTTTAGGAAGCTTGAAGCAGTTCATTTCAAAGGTACCGGAGGTAGAAGTGACTGAGTTTATAATAGTGACTCTGCCAATGGGGGAAAGAGTTTCATTTTTCTAACCAGAAAGTCTGAATTTAAGCTTATCAATACAAGGTTTGAAATCATGAATTTTGCTTTTGTTGGTGAAGAGAGAAGAGCCAAGATATTTATCGTTTATGTCAACATTATGAACTTTCATGTGGTTACTTATCCTTTCAGCAATATCAGGGGCAGAGTTTTTATTGAAGAAAATGCCAGATTTTGAGAAATTGTTCATTTGACCAGAAGAGCTACTAAATTCAGTGAACACTTGCACCAGATTCATGCATTCCTTCATATTAGCATGGCAGAAAACCAAACAATCATCAACAAAAAGTAAATGACTGATAGGGGGAGCTTCAGAGCATAATTTAATACCATTAATCAAACCTAACTGCTCAGCATTAGAAAGATTTCTAGATAAAGCCTCCATACAAAGGAGAAAAAGATATGGAGATAGGGGATCTCCTTGTCTTAGGCCTCTAGAAGGTTTGAAGAATTCTTCAGGAGAACTATTAATCAAGTTTGTAAGATTTATGGTGGAAATGCATTGGTAGATTAGTTTACACCATTTAGAGTTAAAGCCCATTTGAGACATGATGTCCATCAGGAAACTTCAATCAACTCTATCAAAAGCTTTAGCCATATCTATTTTGATTCCCATGATCCCTTTTCACTTTTTTTTTCTAGTTCTAATATTCGTGTGATGTATTTCTATAGCAATATTGTCAGAGATGTATCTTTCATGAATAAAAGTAGTTTGAAAAGGAGAAATGAGCTTGGGTAGAAGGGGTTTTATTCTTTGCGCCAACAGCTTGGAGATGATTTTATAAATGGTATTGTATAAAGATATGTATCTGAAATGAACATGAGAAGTAGGGTTGTCAATTTTGGGCATGAGAAAGATAAAAGTAGAGTTCATTTCCTTAAGGATGAAACCAGAAGTGAAATTTTTTTGGACCATTTCCACAATATCATCCCCAACCACTTCCCAGTTTGCTTGAAAGAAATTTAGGGGAAGCCATTTGGACAAGGGGCTTTGTCACCAGCCATACTGAAGAGGATGTTCTTTGTTTCCAAGGCATCAAGAGTACTTATAAGATTGACATTCTCAGAGTTGGAGATAGTTTTAGGTATGAGGTTTATAATATTTTGGTTGATATTTATGAGATCAGAAGTAACCATGCTTTCAAAGTGAGAGGTGAAACATTCAGATATTTCAGTATTGTCAGAAATCCAGATCCCCTTATTGTCCTGAATGTAGTCAATCTTGTTTCTCATTCTTTTCTTGGCAGAGTCATGAAAGAATTTTGTGTTTCTTCCCCCAAGTCTAATGAATTGGACTCTACTTTTGGTTTTCCAAAACTTTTCCTGAATGTTTTACCAGTGGTAAACATCCTTCTTAGCATCCTGGATAGCAGCTCCTATGGAATGATCAAAAATATTTGAAGTGATCCAATCTAACTTTTTTAAAACAATCCTCCAAATTAGTTTTGATGTTCCCATAAACTTCTTTGCTCCACAATTTGACTATGACTTTGACATCTTTAAGCTTTCTGGCTATGATGAAGGCAGAAGAGCTTAAGTATCTTTTATTCTAGCATTCAAAGATAATATCTTTGCATTCCTGATGGTCAATCCAGGGTCCAAAGAATTTAAAAGGTATATGAGTAGACTTCCAATTAGGATTGGTGTTGAGAATGATAAGATTGTGGTCAGAGCCAATGGCAGTTAGGTTAGAAATTGTAGAGTTGGGGTATATATCCAACCACTGATCAGAAGCAAGCCGTCTATCTAATCTTTGCTCAGTGAGAAGGTTACTAGTTCTTCTATTTGTCCAGTTCAAAGGGCATTCAGTATAACCAAGATCATTAAGCCCCACATTATCAATTTTAGCCAAGAAAATATCAGCTTCAGAAGAATCAATAGGATGCTGACTAAACTTTTCATGCTCATGACGGACAAAGTTAAAATCACCCATAACAAGCCAAGGTAAGGAATTATTAGTGGAGATATCCGCTATTCTTTTCCAGGAAATTAACTTATCCTTATTAGTATAGGGACTACATAGTAGCCTATGAACAACCACGGTGTACCATTGACATTGGTAATAATGGCACTAATGTGGTTGCTGGAAGAATCCACAAAAGAAATGTTGATATTGGATTTCTAAGCAAGAGCAAGACCACCAGCAGTACCAATGGTTCCCTTGGGTTCAACAGACCAGAAGTTGGTAACTTCTATGTTGCTAAGAATAGAGCTAAGATTCATATATTTTTGTTTAGTATTAGAAAGAAAAACAATATCCGGGTTCTGCTTGTTTAAATGACATTTAGATATCTACTAGTATTATGTTTTCCTATACCTTGGAAGTTCTAAGTCAAAATAAAAAAAAATTCCATAAGTAAAATATTCTAGGATAGGTGAAGATGATAATGTGATAACCAAGGTAAGATCATATACCTTTACTATAGCTAGAGTAAATAAAGACAACATAAGTAAACCTATAAAGATTCACAAGATTATGCATATTATTTTGAATAGACTGAGAAAACAGATGTAAGAAGAGTAACATTACATCGGCCTGGATGAATGGGTTATATCCCTCAAGAATGCTAGTAGTCATGTTAATAGGATTGCCCTCTTCCATACCATGCTCCAAGATACTTTCCTTGTTGTTGTTGTGGACCACATAGTATTTAATCTTCTTGCTTTGGTCAGAATTTACCTCTAAGGACATGCTCTTCCTTTTGGACTCAGTACTCAAAGGTTCATGAAGCATTACTATTTATTGTACTTCAATTCCATTCACCTTCTTTCCCATAGAAGCTTCTTATGATTTTTAAAGTCCTCATTGATTTGAGCTTGGATAACAACTAAAGAAGGTACATTTGGGTAGGGATTAAGGACAAAGAGAGAGACTTTAGGAAATATGTTATCATGGTTAATGTCTTCAGTGCTGAGATTTCCTTTATTTATGGCTATGGAGATAAGCAACATTCTTAATGTTGACCATTTTTTGAGTCATCTCCTTATCTTTGCTTCCAGCTATGTTTTCTTTGACAAGCAAGGACTTCAGTGTTGTTAGTTTGGATTTTCCCACAATAGGGTCCTGAAGACTTGCCTTAAAGATAATAAATCTTCAGGGCGATCTAGCTCCACAATGATATTCGCAAGAATTATTTATCTTTGAGCATTTCTCAGCTTGATAGCAAATTCTTCAGCAACATCCTTATCAGAGTAGATCCTAGTTTTGATTTTATGAATGGGGCTTGATGGGGTTGGGGGTAATAGATGAATATGGTATATTTGAATCTTTATGCTCTTCACAGATAACCCCAGGTGATCCAATATTCTACAAACCTTACAGAATTGAATACCATTCAGATCATAAGCAAATTCAAGCCAATGAGAAACAATGGTTGATTCATAGGCATTTATTCCATACTTCAAAGCTCTAGTAATGTCAATATTTAGAAGGATTTCCATATTTTTCTCATCACTTTCTCTGCCATAAGGTTTTCTTGCCTCTTGAAAAATTCCAGCCGGTCTGAGAATACTTTTTATGTCAGAGATAATATGAGATGAGATTCTTTTCACAAGGACCCAAATTTTGACAGCATAGAAGTTTGCTTCATATGCGAAATCAGGACCAGCAAAAGGCATTTCAGTGAGAACAATAAGCTTACCAAAAATACCTCTAGTTCCCCCTTGTCTAAAGATCTTGCAGTCATCAATGCTTCCCAATCTCATTAAGTAATAGTTTTTCTCTTTTTTTTTTTCCACAAGTCCACAACAGCTTCTCTTCTGAGATCCCATTTTGTGTTGATAAATCTAGAAATAGTTCTAGTATCATAAGAGGCTTTACTGCATAGCCTACCAATAAAACACCATTTCCAGTTAACCTCTTTTTTTGGCAGAATCTTATCTGAGTTGATGAATACCTTGGGGAAAAATCTGCAGGAATATTCAAAGAGGAGTTCATTTGGTTGACTAAGCTATATATGGATTCTTCAGGTTTTGAAGATGAAGAGGAATCCATGAATATGATATTTGAGTTTTTGTGATAGTTTTGAGTGACTTTAAGATTGGGATGAATGAAGCATTTATAACCAATATTCTTAGTAACTTTAATTTAAAAATTGTCTGAAACAACTTTGATAATAGAGTACATCACGGGTTTGATAGAGAACATGTCCCAAAGATCCTCAGAGAAGAAAAACTGATTATAAGTAATTCTGCCAATGAAAATTTACCAACAGAATTCAAAAGTACAGAACCATGTGCTCAAAAAATGATTGATCTTTGATTTAGGTGCCATCCGGAGAGAAGGGTTTTGGATGAATACTAGCAAAATATTGAGGGAATGTCTGCAAAGCCACAAAACTACAAAACTACCAAAGATAAAATGAGAATATTTAAATAGGTAGTAAGGTGATACTTGTGTATATACTTTTGTCTAAGTGGTATTCTGTTATTTTGTTAACCAACTCAGCAAGAGAGATTTGATCACATGTATTGGCTTTTTCCCTCCTCTTAGATGTAAAGATTTAAAAATTACTCACAGTATAACTTTTGGATAATAACCTCTTGGGCTTAAACTTGCAGAGAGACAACACACTAAATTTTTTGGGGCTAACAGGCCCACTAATGATATTTATCTCCGCATTTATGGTTGAGCCACATAAATACCGCCAGTTAGCCATGTCTAAGTCCCAAGATAAATAATTGCCAGTATTAGTAGTAACCGAGGTTTTTTCTTTAGTGTTAAACCAGACTTGCACATGGTCCAGGAAAATGGGTAAAGTTGATGATCATTGTACCCAACAGAGTTGTGGTATTTAACAAGATAAAAAACCCCAAGCCAAACTCCACCAATTTCATCATAAAAAAAATGAGCCAATGTCCCATCATACTGGGATTGCTGCAAACATTTCCGTAGAAGCGATATTTCCAACCACTAGGGTTATGATGCCCAGTAGTTGCGAAGCGACACGAGTGGCAGAAGTGGTTGCAATCTTTAATAACCTCATAATTTTGCACGATAAACTAAGCGACAAAAGAGGGATTAAGAGAGATTGGGGTAGAAGAAAGGAAGCTTAAAACCTTTTTATTTATTTTAATCTCTCCATTGCCTCTTTCCTTTCTTCTGTTCATATTCCTCTCTCCATACCTTAACTCAAAAACTCTACAAAGATTATTTGGTTTAAAGCTTTTTATAAAAGACAAAGTTAAATAGATAACATGGTAGAGATATTGTTCGTTGATGATCACGAGGTTTGTTTTGAAATGCCAGAGTTGCTGCTTGGGAGATGGAGGGAAGTGGGGAAGATGATGGGTATATCGATATTATACCAAAGGAGGAAGAAATTGCTATGCATCTGATGGAGGCTAGAAATAATAGTCACAAGTTCTTTCAGGAGCAATTTGATCATGACTATTTGAATGATGTGCAGATTCTAGAGCCACCAGAATATGCTACTCCTGATCTTATTCATGCTTATCATGATCTCACTTATGATAGAGATGAAATGTCTTTTATGGTACCAACCTTGCATGAGGTGGGTAGGCCACCATGCATAACTCAAAAAGTAGCGAAAATATACAAGATCAAGGGTAAAAGAATAGTAAAAGAAGAAGGAGAAAGTTCTAGAGTTAAGAAGATACTTGCGTCCAGGTATGAATACAATTTTAGTAACAGATGGATTGGTTCTTCTAGTATGGGTGTCGAAGGCTGTGGAGCAGATGTGGTAAATCCTGATCAACCACTTGTTTTTGTTTGTTTTATTAACAATTGGTTTAGGGTCGCTGAATTTTCAATTGCAGTTGATGGTTGAAATACATATATGCCGCAGATTTATTGTTGAAGATGCTGTCATTAGCTACTAGGCTCATGGCCGAACAGAGGAAAATCTCAATTTTCTCTGCGCAATTGCATCCATTGCTCCAGGGTATCCACCTGCACAACAAATAGCAACAAACGACACAGAGCCAGAAAGTGAAGATGATGTACCTCATCAAGTAGAAAAGAACCCCACTGAAGTTGAAGTTAGAGAGAAGCAAGATGCATAGGTGGATATGCCATAAACTCCATCTACAACATGGACCAATGACACCATTCCCATAGCTCCCCAACCCCCATCTGGAGCTCGAATGACTCGGGGAGATAAGCGCAAGATTGAGGAGAATTCTGCTCCAGATTCTAGCAGAACTCAAAGTCGCACCATTAAACAATGACTTGCAGAGCCTCCAGCAGATGCACAAAGTTAAGGGATCTTTAGAAAGATTGAATTTTTTTTGGTTTTTTAATTGTTCAGGAAGTGTGAAGCACAAAACAATTTCCTTTTCATTTTGGTGAAGTATAAGTTTAATACTGATGCGTCCTCTAGAAAAAACACAGGAGGTGTGAAAACTGGATGGTATTATTATGTGTTTGGATTTTAATTGGTGCTAACTTTGGCTATGATTTCTATATCTGAAATTGAGGTTGGGATTATGATTGAGAATGAGGACATTAGTAGATGCATAAGAGCTTCTAAAACCCCTTTTAAAAGGTTGATAATGGTGATAATTTCCTCCAAAAAACAAGAGTTTAAAAAAGAATAGGGGAGAGCTACTATTGATACTAGTTTTCCCGATAAAGTCGCGAGCATGAATCAATAATCTAAACACTCCAATTCATCCCTCACTCCACGTTGAGATTGCGCACACCTCCTTCCCATTGGGCGGTCGACAAAACCCCGGCCTATGATTGGCTGAACAACAACTTATCCCCTTTAAATTTCGTGGCGTTGAAATTTTATTTAATCTGTTTTATCCTAGGCTCTACATTAAATGGTAGCGGCCACCCTCTTATGTGTTGGTGGGTCGACGAAACCCTTTATCCTGATTGGTTGATATTTGGTTTATTATTCTTACACCATGTTTACACATTTTTTATAAAATCTTTCCCGTTGAATTTTTTTGAGAATTAAGTTAGAAAGTATTCACAATTTAAGTAACTAAATAAAACATATTTTATTTATTTTATTTTTATTTTATAATCCTGGGAATAAATATTAAAACAAGTAGATAACTAAATTCAGTATTTTTTTTACAGAATAAAAAATATTTTCTCCTATGCAAAATAAAAATTAACAAGTTGAGGATGCCATTTAGGGAATATTCGTTTAATACTGTTAGGATTTAGATTTATGGGTAAAAATAAATTGTGTGTATCTCTAAAATTTATATACTACTTAAAATAATAAAAAATATTATTATTTATAAAATGTGTGTATTTTAAGAAAAGGTTTCATAATTTTTGGGGTGTTATTTACTAAATTAGAGATTTCTTTCCCCAGATGGAGTTTTTTTTTAGTTCTTGGATGCTATATATATATATATATATATATATATATATATAAAGCACTCAAGCAAACTCATTGATTCAGTGTCACCTCTCTCTTTTAATGGCAGCGTGATGTTTTTTTTTGTTTTTTTAGGGTTTTGTTCAAATGACTGCTCACATAATTAGCTTGATGTTGTTCTAATCTGTGTTCGTTGTTTGTGTTGCAGGTATCTTCAAAAATGTAATTGGTTAGATGTTGATGCTGCTTCTCTTTTTTGAAAACAACTCGAGTGATTCTTTATTTTGAAGTCTTCGTTCATATCAAAAAATTGGTAGAGTTTTATTCCATGACTTTTATGTTTTGATAATCAACTATTTTTATTCTTGCAAGTCTCATTGATGGATAGACAGTAACATAAACATAGCTTGATATGGAGAAAACATCAAAAGTTTACGAGAATATATTTTCCTTATTTATTAGAAAATATGGAATGTGGAATACATATACCTTATTTTGGGCATGTATATTTATTTTCCAAAATAAATCTAAAATTCCTATATCAATTTAGGAAAAATCGAATATGTCCTGAATTTTTCAGCTCAAAACCTATTAATAGAAAACCTATTAATAGAATTTTTGATTTTGTTCGGTGCTTATCGATGAAAGAAATTTTTGGTGATGGATACGCATGGATGACATATAAAAGTTTCTCAGTGAACCCTACTCCTATTCTCTTTTCTCCTCATTTTCTCCTCTCTTTTTTTTTATTCGTCGTTTCTTCTTTGTTGTCCCTGTATGCTCTGATATTTTATTGATCTTTAATGGTTGAAAATGGGTGATGGGTTAGGAACAAGAAGTTTGGTCAGGTGATCGTGTCGGCTCCTCAATTGTTATTAAGGGTTTCTAGATTTTCTCTGAGCAAATGGATAATAATATATATTAAAGAGTTGGAGATTAGTATATGGTTTGTTGTTTGTGATCCGTTAGGTAATTCTATTTTGAATGGACTCAAACCATTAGTTGTGATTAGAAATCTGATTGTGCCCCAGAAGAGTTAGAATTGAAAGTGGAAGCTAAGGCTTTGATTGAAGGCTTAATTGCTTCTTATTCGTTGGATATTAAGAGGATCTGATTTTTATTGCGATTACCACCCGCTTTATCAATATGTCAGTAGTTTATTTTGATTTAGTCTACAATGATAGATATATTTTTATGTTTTAATTGTTTTCATATTTATATTGCTTTTTCATAAGTTATGTACTTATACTACGTTTTTATTGTGTTTGTAGGTATTTTGAAAAAATAAATAATTATAGAAAAATGGGCTTAAAAATTGTTAAAGACACCTTAGAAAAGTGTTAGGCACCCATAAGAATTGATAAAGGCACCCATTCATTTCAAATTCAAAAATTGGCGGAAAATTTTCTTTTTCGATCTGTGAAGATTTTATCAGCGTGATTCGGAGGAGATTCTTTGGATTTAAAGACAAGAGTATATTCTTACTTCATATGTAAGAATTTTCCACGTTAAAGTCATGTACTCATGAGAAGGTTTTCGAGTAAAAAAGGAAAGAAAAATCTCGGGTTTCATTTAAAATAAAAACATAGAAGATATTCTCTCTAAGATTTGGATTTATCAAAAATAGGGAATTTGAGATAATGAAGGAAACATCATCTCGAGCTTCTTTTAAAAAGGAAAAAATATCACAGTTTGGTTTAGAATTAAAGACCGAGGTGGGAGAAACATTTTTTCTTGTCCGAGAAAAAAATCTGTGAGAATATTTTAAAGATTTGAAGGAGTTATTTCGAGATGTTGGATGTTGTAGTATAAATACAAGTCAAGTAGAAGAGTAAAAGAAGGCTGGCTCTCTCAGAAATCAAAAAATAAAAAAATACCAAAAAAAAATTCGTTGCTACAGTCCGAGGAGAAGAAGAAGAAGAACATAAGGCAGCTGGAACTGTTGCTTATTTCCATTTCTTTTACTTTTAATTTCAACATCTTTTGTAACGCTTTTGTAAACAATACTTGCAACAGTTCTGAAGCTAATACACCAAGCAGTCGTTCTTTAACTTCCCAACGAGCAGCTTTTTTGAACTGCAGCTGGGGTTAGTTCTTTATCTACTGCACTTTGGGTTAGTCATTTATTCAACCAGAAATAATTTTTTTGTAAGTTCTCCATATTAATAAATTTAAATGATTAAACAATTTTCTTTTATTGTTCTTTTCATGAGTAGCTGATGTGATTGTAAAGTGGTAAGAAAAGATTCGTTCAAGACTTGTGAAGATTTGGATTTAAATCTAATTTCTAAGACTAAAAATAGCAAAACTCAAACAAAGTTGATATCAAAGTTAAGAGAATACTTAGGCTAAGAGAAAACTTAACTAATTAACAAAAATCATTCAATTAATTTTTATTCAATGTAAATAATCATAATAAAAGAATTGCACAAATTAAATAAATTAGAAATACCACTTTTTCATTGGAAAAATAGCCTCCTCTGTCGCCTCAACGATGGGGTTTAGCTCCTCATGTTGGAAATGCACTCAAAATATTGATTCATGGCCCAAATATGTTTACAAATGATGAAAAGAGAGAAAATAATGAAAACTGGAAATTCGCAACTTATAGGCGATGCGAACTCACTATACAGAGGAAACCGTCTCAGATTCAAAATATGTGTTGCAAATTCAAATAATACGTGCAGATGGCACAGTTACAAAACTTCATAGAAGAACGACGGTTTGAGGCTGCCTTATGTTTTTCGTGTTCTTCAGGTTTTTACACCAACAGAAAACTTGTTTACGACTTTGATTTTCTTCCTCTGAACTTCTCCCCAACTCTCCGTCAACCTCGATGACTTCCCAAGACTCTATTTATAAACAACATGACCAAATTTTTCGAGTTTAATGCTCAAAATATTCTCACCATGAAAATTTATCTGGAGAAATATTTTCTTTCTTTATTCCTTCCTTCACGCGTCTGCCGGTGTTGACATACTCCAAACACGATAAGTTCTCGTTCCAGAAGAGGTTAAACTTGTTCAGCCACACACCAACCCTCCATTTCATTCATGAAATCCATGAATATCTCATTCTCAAATATACTTCCCTGTTTTATTAAATCCACGTAAACATCCCTTTTTTTCTCGAAACTAAAAGCATTACCAGCCTTGTTTCGACTTAACAGGTCCATACAAGTCCAACCCAATGAAAGAATCCGAGAAAAACTCCACCAAATTTGATCCAGCAAAATTGATTTTTCAAATTGATTTTTCCCGCCAAAAACAACTCTTTAAAAGGAAGAAGATGGTGTGCCCTTAGCCATCCGTGGGGTGTCCTTACCCATCCGGGGTGTGCCTTTAGCAATTTCTCCGGGTGCCTTTAGTGATTTTTCAAGCCGATTTTTCCAAAAATGTTTATTTCCCAAAAACACGTACACACGCATAAAATAACACAATTAGTACAAAAATGAGCACTAGCAATATTAGAATTGAGACAAATTAGAGACAAAAATGTATCTATCAGTAGCTAGTTTTCTTTTCTAGGATGTAGGAGAAAACATTTGATGTGTATAATTAATAGTTTTACTTCTTAGACAATATTTACTCTACTATTTGTTCTATTCATGACTAATAATTTCTCTTCTAAAAATGCTTTATTTTAATTGTTCTTGACGGTTTTCAAACTGTTGATCTTTTATAAGCGAAGGAGGTTATATTTTCTGAAATCCATGTAGAACGGGCCGTACTTGCATACTGTCTCACCGACAGCCGTGCTCTTGCGGTTTTTAATTAAAAATAACCTATCATACATGTCTTTTCATCATTAATATTTTTAATTTTAATTGGTTTTTACCGTAAAAATGTGAAACCCTTAAAATGAAGATTAACCTTCAAGTAGGTATTGATCTTAAAGAAAAAACCCTTTATGCGAATTCAAAAATATGTCCAGTAATGGTACAAGTAGTGATCATAAGCAAGGAACTAACTTTTCTTGGCTCTGGAGTTTTTTTGAGAAATAAATTTAAGATTACCTTATCTGATACACTGCTAATTACCTCATATACCATTTTGTATATACCATATCTAAGTTCATTGATGCAGCATAATTCTCACTCTAATGTGTCTGTAATTTTTTGTTGTCAAACATGAAGCTTCTGGTGACTCCTTGATGGAACACAATCAGTCATGGTCGTCGAAGAGTATGTAAGAGATAAGGTACTTACTTAAATGTTCATTTGCATCCTCATCTTAACTAGCAATCTTAAAGCACCATGGTAAGCTTATTATCTTTCAATCAGGTAACTTTTTTGATTTTTATATGTTCTTGGAAGGGTAATAGATTTATTTGGTACTGCTATTTCATATTATTTAGAAATGTGGAGATTTATTTAATAAATTGGGGTTTTCTCCTTTTATCTTATGTATATATTTTGTTGGTTCTTTTAGTATCATGTGTTCCAAGTGAATTTGCATGAAATACACCTGTAAATCTTTAAGTAAAACCAAGGCGAGTAATCTTAGTTTCATAGAGATCTGGCATATAACCCATGGCACAACTAAATAGCAGGTAATCATAGTTTATAATGTCTTTCTTTTTCTACTTTTTTGTTGTTGTAAAATTAAGGGTATTAATATCTGGTAACTTAATTGTCTTGATGAGTAAGGATGTGCTGTTTGATTGAGATATGAGTAAATGCAAAGGAAACCTTCCATAGCACGTTGCTTATGGCTTGACAAGGGAATCCTATAACCAAATGGGGATACTGATTCAACTACAACTTATGTTAAAGGTTATTATGCGAATTAAGTAACCATCTAGGTTTTTGTTCAATTGAGTTATTGTTTCTTGATAATCCTTTAAGATTTGTGTTTTCTTATATTTTTTGTGTAACATTGGTCTTTGATATAGATTCCAAATGAGTCACATCTTCAAATTTTATTTACATGAATATGGTTTTAAGATTTTTTTTGGGTCAACATCTATTTTATGAGTTACATTATAATAAATAATAATTGAAATTTGGTTTTATTTTGGGACATGCGTGTTCTGTGATACAATAGTATTGTGCTCGAAGCAATAACGACACGTTCAATTCGTTCAATATAATTAGGTATTCAGAATGATGTGTTTCATATCTTTGATTATGAATTTAGTACAGAAAGTTAATGTGTGTTTTGAATTCTTGGTCTTTTACGTCAGGGTCCAGTTTTATTGTGCATCTCATGAGTTACATTAAAGGCTGAGTAGAATCTATGAGTTTGGTGGGCAGGAGCAAGTATCAGTAGGATCCATCTTTGCAAGGTATATATGTTTATCTATCCTTGTTTCGCACCTGGACACTTTTCTATATTTAGAATCGATTGATTTTAGTGTTTGGTTCAAAGCATTTCTTTTGTGTATTCTTTGATGCACGTTCCTATCATTTGTGTGTTTCTGCTTTCAATATTTCACAGTTCAACAGGTCTGTAACTCAAACTATATCAGTAAAAGACACATTTTTTGCTGGTGTCATCACCCGAGCTGGTGCTGCTAATCCTGGCTTCTTAGTTGTTCATGGATATCTTCTTATTTTAGCATATGATGTTATTGTTACTTGATAGGAGTGCATTTCCTTTTTCCCGTTATTGAAGGAAGAAAAGTGCACAAATATAGTTAGAGCACAACAACAGAAAGCTGAATTTTATGTGGTTGAGTGACTAAATTTCAACAAGGTGAAGTTTTATTGAAGAAGTCAGGCATAGCCATTGTGATTTAGTGGAAAGTATTGTTGTTATACTAAGAAGAAGAAAGGAACACGTCCGTCGTTATTGCATCTTCAACCAGTTGGAGTGGCATGTATTCTTGTTATTCAGTTAACTTTTAGTTGATATTGATCCCATGTTAGCTATCTTTTGCATCTTAGGATTCTGTCATATCCTACCGTACCCAACTATTAAACTGATAAAAACACCCACGGGAAGAGCCAAGAATCCAAAACTTGCAATTGAATGCATCCTCCCATACCAAGCTGCAAACTTTTGAGTACTTTTAATCTAAGTTGCGGATATTAGCATTGACTAAATTTTTGCAGCATAGATGTGCTACTACTGAAGATATATGCATAATGCATGTCCAATTTTATTACATTAAGTTTGCCGTTAATGTTGATTTTTTACTTTTTAGCCTATAAAATTTGAAATTCAATTCTTAGATGTATTTACTTTTGTAATATAAGTAAATGTTTGTAAAAGGACTAAAATCCAATCATGGTGTAATATTTATGTATTCATGTTTTTTTAGTTTATGCCACCATCATTTCGTTTACCATTCAGTTGACCAGTTCCCACTATTGTCAGTTTTTTTTCAAGCCACGATAGTTCACCTTCATAATTGAAGCTCAGTTAATGGATGAACCTCAACGATGGTTCAAATTGTTAACATTTTCTTGGCTCCAAGGTCCCTCAATAGTGGTTTAATAAACTTCCAAGAGCTCTACACTCTACTTTCAGAGGTGAGGTTTTTCATGACTTTGCTTCTACAAATATTGTTTAGTTGTAAATTCTCTACTTCTTCTTATATGAACATAGTAAGAGTATTATCTCATTATGAATTTTAATATTTTCCTGTAATTAGATGTGTATGTATGAAATAACTTCAAACTTTATAGATGAATTGTCAAATTGTAGGAATAGGGAATGATAAACTAGATGTTAATGATGACAATGTCAGATTATATACAAAAAAAGAATATGGATGATAAATTTTAAAGTAAAGAAGAATATTGAACTCTGGCTATTTCCTTTGAAGGGAGATCATATTAGTTCAGTGTCATGAAAATGTACTCTCAATTTCCAGCAACAACAATTGGTAGCATATTCCTAGGCATTGTTGTTGATAGGTTCAGAAAGGTGATCAACCAACTTCTCTAATGGACCTGTCGCTAACAATAACTTGAATAAAGAAACTAAACATGAAAAACATAAAGTCTCATATTCTTAAGTAACTAAACACGAAAAACATAAAGTCTCTTATTCTTAAGTTCCATCTTCCTCAATTTGACACTATAGATTAAGAAAACCTACTTCCTTTCTCAGCCAAGAAAATTTGGTTGTCATGGATATTATTGCCAGTAAGTGAATAAGTGAATTCTTAACATTTTATTTATCAGTAAATTATTTGTTGCTGCATCAATACAACAATACAACATGATGTGATAAGGGATAGCTGAGTGTATCACCTTCTTTATATGGCCTACACTCACTCTGAGCAAAATGAAAGCATTTTCTATCTGTTAATGATTATTATTTGAGTGTTATTAGATAATTCTGATATTTATAACCCTTCCATAGTTGTGTATCAAATTAAGACAAACACATTGTATCCTAGGGAAAACCTTAACTGATAAAATTGGTGTTGCAACTGAGCTTAATGGTGCAATATGTTGCTGGGGGATATGATGGAGAAGACTACTCAAGTAAGTAAACAATTTATTGTACTATCAAGAAAAATTAGTTATTCGGTACTCAGAAGGTTGAACATAATATACAAATACCTCATGGTTCATTACTGTCTTACATTTTTGTTGTAGTTAAACCCAATTGAAATATAAAGAGTGTTTGTGTGTGCAATATATAAGTCAATTGGTATCTAAACTTATCGTCATTTTTTATAGGTGGTCTCAAATTTCAATACACCTACCGGGAAGAACCGATAATGAGATAAATAATTATTGGAATACTATTACAAATGGTCATCAAAACATTTTGTCGATTCAAGCCATGAAAAGCTTCGCCTATGCAGAAAACTGTATTCTAATGTCTGCATTGTAAAAAGAACTTTGTTCAGTCACTTGTTCTTTTCAAAGAAATTAGATAATTTCTTGCCCATTTGACTCCCTCATAAACAGCAAGTCCATGTTGGTTACCTGCAATTTCCTGAATTATTAGTTCCAGTCTTCCCTTATTACCTAACAGTCTTCCTAAGTGAAGATTCATACTGTTCTACAAATTGATTTAAGGTTGTTTTTAACTGAGATAATACCAATCCAATATGTAAGTAAAAATATTTAAATCCATCCATGTAATAACTTGAAATTAAATGTGTTTTTTTGTAAAATAATTATAAATTTAATCCATATCCATCATGCTTTGAACAAATACATGTGTTTCATATTTTCTTGCAATTTCAAATTAATTAGTTCCTATCAGGTTTTTGAGCCTATATTTATACGTTATAGACTTATAGGAGAAGAAAACATAACACTAGAACTCTTCTTCTCAGCTTTTTCTTATGGAGGTGCTATACAAAAACTTGATAGGAGTTTTTTCTACGCTCATTCCATCTTGGATTTTCTATGCTATTTGGAGTTGATATGAGTTTGTGTTAAGCATAAATAGCATATGTAGTTAGTCCGGATATTTTAAGTCCAAATCCAAAGGTTTATCACATAACAATGGCGGCTCTCACCAACTCAGACACTGAATATTTGGACTCAAGTGTACAAACAATATGTTCTCTTCAGCATCAGACTCATTCCATAACCATTATATATCTTCAATTAGATTAAACTATCCTTGGACACTCAAACTTTATACCTTTTCTTAAATAATCACTGAATTCTATCACAAGTAATTCCTAACTCACGAAGATCATAGATAGTTCTTCAATCTCGCATATTAAGTAACAATCGTAACCAAGAAAATAAATTCAAATTCCAACATAAGAGCCCCATATTCAAAATCAACTACACATAATTCACTACATAATAGGTTTCACAAAACGTATTCCATGAGAGTTTTAAAACTGAATAAAAAATAGAGAATATTTCGTATTGTCAAGTTACTGAAGATTCAGAATACCCTTTAATTTGTGGAATCTCTGAATACCCTTTATTTTAAAGAATTTTTGTAATTTTTTTACTTTAAAGACATCAGTCAATATACAATTCATTAAACCCGCACAACGCACAGGTAAAAATATAACGTTTAATAATAGGAAATTATGGGATAAATTTGGATCAATAGGAAAATCTATATTCCCTTTCGCAGACAATTTAAACCAATAGAAAACCATTAGAGGAAATTTAGACAATTAGAAAATAAATTTTTTTTTTCCCTTTTCTTAATATTGTTGTTGCCTAGGAAAATTCTTGGGTGGTGACTACCCAACGAAAATATTAAAAAGTTTTTTTTTCTTAACCTTGTTCTCTATATCGCCTCCTTGTTCTTCTTTTATTCACAGTTTCTTCCTTTATTTTCATAGTTTTTTCTGCCTTGCTATCATTTTTATTTTTATGATTTTTTTTTATGTTGCGGGTGATAAAGATGAAGAATCGAAAGTGCACAATCGAGGTTCCAGTCTTTTTGTCATACATTCTTTAAGCTCTTTTGTATGTTTTGATTGGGGTTTGCTCAATTTCTATGAATTAATTAGCCATGTTTTGATTTAGCAGATGAGGGTCTATCAATTTGAACCAGGTGAGATTTCTCAGCAATCGCAAGTATCATCATGGTTTTAATATTATTCATTATATATTCTTTGGATTCGAATTAGGGTTTCTAACTTTATATTGGTTTGGGCTCTTGGACTGATTTTTCGTTTTGATTTTGGATTTCTATAGTTGTTGTCTGTTCTTATAAT
This sequence comes from Papaver californicum, assembly GCA_023531435.1. Taxonomy (NCBI): domain Eukaryota; kingdom Viridiplantae; phylum Streptophyta; class Magnoliopsida; order Ranunculales; family Papaveraceae; genus Papaver; species Papaver californicum. The sequence goes on along the minus strand of JAJJMC010021118.1, from coordinate 464,953 downwards.
GTGTTGTCTGTTAATGATCATAAGAATATCTATAGTGTGTTTTTTTTTGATCGGAATAGATAATTTATTATGAATATCTTTAGGGTTGGTCAACATAATTATTACGCTGGGTTTGAGCTTCTATACTATCCTGAAATGTATTATCAAAAGAGTTCTATTACAATACGTTGACATCATTTACTTTTTTCCACTGGACTTGATGTCAAAGAAGATGGCGCTGCAATCCAAGTTTCTTGATCCTTCGTAATCTATATGTATTCAAAATTCCTTACTCAGGGATACCTCTATATTTAGTTATTTTAGTGTTTTTTTTTTATCTAAATTTTGTTTCAATAATTTGTGTGCCATATGAATTTCTATTTGTCAACTAAGTATTCTTCATATGGGTTCTAATCGTATATTTATTTTATAGTTGTCCCATATGATTTTGTAGTGCTTTGTCTTATATATTTGCTACTAATCATATTGGGTCATAATACGAAGAGAATTTTGTTTGATTACAACATATCAAACATTGAAAAAGGAAATCATAATACTTCTATTGTGTGGAAAAAATGCTTGCACATGTCCCTGAAACTGAGATTAATGAATATGCTATAAGGACTGATATGCTAACGTGAGTTTTCTAAAATGGTTGCATGATTCTAATGATAAGGAGTTGGAGCATTGTTAATATTGACATGAGCAGTTCTCAACTTGAAAAATGTAAATATAATTCAAAAAAGTTGACCTCTGTAGAAACCTTCTAAAATGAGAAAATGGGAAGCTCATTCTCGCAGTAAAGTTTAACATTAATGTGGCCGAGCGATTCCCTTCGGGTATCCAAAGGAAAAATTATTAAAGATTGATAAAATACATAAAAAGGGATATCCTGAATTCCTTAGGGATGTATGGTTCTTTAGTGAATGGAAAGCTTACGCATATGTTATGCATTAGGTACCTACGGTATGGGGACAAGTGTGGGCCAAAGCCTATTTCAGTGGGAAGGTACCTACGGTGAAAACCTGGACTCTCTGAGTAGTATTCAAACGTGCTTTTTTTTTCTCATGCCAATTTGGACAACACGCAGACAATTTAAATAAATTAGGTCTTTTCTTATTCTCATGTCTGGTGATTAATCATCTATCAACGTTTGAAAACTTTTTCCTGCTTAACTACAGTTCGAACAAAATTTTGAATACCACAATGTAAAAAAATTGGTTAATGCTTTTTGTTGTCAATTGTCAAGAGTGTATGGAATTGATATTTCATTGTGGTTTAAGCATTTCTAACAAAAAATTCTTTGACTTAAAATTTCATTCATACTTTCGCGATATCAAAGTCTTTTTAAACTGCACACATATACCATAGTGGGATTATCAAAGGGTATCAAATTTTCCTACCCATAACATAATCATACTAATCAAGAATTTTTGAAGATGTTCAAAAGCATTTAGCCTTTCACTCCGCCACACCAAATCAATAATTTCCACCAGACCCGGTGCGTAGCACGAGTTACATACTAGTTAGATTAGAAGATAATCTCCCATGAGGAAAAATAGATAAATTGGTTATAGTTGATGGTTTTTTTAATAGATTTAGGTTGGTTCTATAATGAAGTTGCATTTTCCGGTAACTGTGATGAACTTTGAAGTGATGAACTTAGTGATTTCTGAGATGTGGTTTGTGATTTCGGTGATATTTCTAGTGATGTACTTTGATATTTCTGTAATTCTTGATATTCCTGTGATTTCTTCTTCAATATCTTGTTAAGATTGAGTATGATTCTTAATTGGTGGACTTAGTGAATATGTTGTTACGATAGCTTTCTTTTGAATTCATAGTTTAGATGAGAGACTCATGAAATTCTGGCAAGAAAATAATCGGAAGAAAAGCCGTTAGGGTAAAGAGAACTCCTAACAGATAGAAAATCGGCTAATCGGAGGAGATTTCAGTCATTAGAGAAAGAGGGAGTCCATATTATTTAAATAATTTTTAATCAACCAAATTTTTTTCGATTGGAAAGTTTTCGTTGGATAGTAAATTTTTATAAAATTTTGGTAATTAAATTTTAACTATATCGTAATTTTATTTTTTATGTGAACATAAAAGATCATCAGACTGTGAACACAATAGATCTGACGGTCATAATCAATATACGTGATAGATGATTTTCATAAAATAAAGACAATGCAGTGTATGAAATATAAAAGCATAAATGTAATGACATATAATTTTACTGTAACCTTTTTGCAATTTAAGTTTGCAAACTTAGAGCACAAATCGACCAAAACTATTTTGGATTTATACTTTTTTTTTGTTTCAAGGCTAACTTTTTACATATTTTTGGTTACCATACGTAGTGTAATTCTAAATGGTAAAAATATAATCTTTTCTATTAAGAATAAATTAAATTTAGGAGACACGTTTATATCTTTAACTTAGCTAGTGGCAACTAGTTGTATAAATATCTAACTGTAGCAAGTTAGAAATTATCTATGGAAAGTAGTTAATTTGGTAATCACGGTTCAATGTAATCCAACAATGAGATATTAATCAACATCATCATCTTTTTATTTCATCTTGTCCGTTCCTTCGATAATAAACATCTTATTTTCTTTTTCGTCTTGTAGTAGTTAAAAATCTAACTTCCTACATCCAACCACTCAAGCAATATGAATAACAAATCTACACAAGTAAAGATGAAACATAAAAGATGAAACATAGTAACATCATACAGTGATATATGTGATTCGGTAAGATTACCTACGTCTACGGAGGTGAAATATTTGTTCTTATTTCGTTATATGAAGATTACAAGAATTCTAAGGCAAAGCTATGGCTCTCAATAACTCTTCTTAGTCTAGTTCTCTCTCTTTCCAAAACCTATCTTCTTTTACAGCTCAGTCCAGTATTTATAGACAGAATGCTCGTACAACTAAGTTACAATATTAGTCAGATACACATAAGTTGTTGTATTCTCGTCTGGTGGTGCGATCCGAACTCTCTAGTGTGTTATTCCCGACATTCTTGTTGTTGCTCCCGATGTGCTTCCCATAGTCCCCCGATATCTCTCTTGTCCCGACCCAAAACTAAGGTTATCTTGTGAATCTTCACTTTCTCGAGGCTTACCATGTTCTTCTCTTCTGATCATTTCACGCGTGCTCTGTCAGCTGCATCTAATGTCCAGTTTCCCCTTTCAAACGTAGTCGTTGATCTTATTCTACTTTATTTTTATATGTCGCATTTCTGGATTGATGTGCATGATAGATATCTTGATCATTCTGTTGGACCCATAGTCTTTACTCGGTGCTTCGCTCTTATTTTATTTCAGTGATTTGGTCTCTCAAATGCTTCCACGTGCCTATAAAATATTTCACCACTACATCTTTTTCCCTTTCTTTTCACTTGTACTAAGGATATTAATGGGAAGAAACTCTTCATATTTATGATAACCGCCTCCATGTCATGTAGTAACCGCCACGCTCTCCACCTTCTTCGCTTTATGACCTATTACCTCAAACGCCAGCTGTATCATGAAATTAACATCACAATAAAATAAAATAAAACATCTCATAATATAGATAAAAGTCCATCTAAGAGATCTTACACCTCCTTCAATTAAAACTCTAGATATAATGGAAGCGATGTTGTTGAAGATGGATTTTAAGATAGTTTAGATATTAGATGTTTGCAGTTAGAGAAAATAGCTTAGATAAGTTAATGAGAAAGAAGGAGAGATATGCAGTCTGTAGTGAGAAAGAGAGAGAGGGGGAGATGCAGTTTGTACTTTGTAGAGGGTACGCAGTGATGTAAAGAAATTAAAAGAACCTTATATATTTAAATGAGTTGATTAGGATTTGGGGACAACGGTGGGCACAAAGTGTGGATGAATCTTCTGTTATAGTATATGGAAGGGTGATGGAGTAATCCCTATGACCAATCATGCCCAACATCAATAGACCGTAAACTGAGATCAGTATCCTCTACTGGCCCAAAGTTGGGTGTCATTGCTGCAGCAATCATCCATTCCTCTGATTATTCATCTTCGGGTTCACTTTCGTCTTCAAATTCATCCTCAACCATGTCGAGATCTACAGTCTGATTTTCAGTGGCACGGCTAAGTCCAACGTAATATTCCGACCACGTCTGAAAATTTCCTTTCACTTCTTCAAGACTTTTGTAACAACCATTCAACAATACTTGTTGTCTACAAAAATGTTCCCATTGATCAGTATTTGGCATGATTTACTCCCTATTAATTCAGGTAAAATCCTGACAACAGCCTCAGAATTGTATTTGCACCACTTTCTACGAGAATAATAACATTTCTTTGCCATTTCAACCAATGACATGTTTTGAAACTCATCCGGTCTTGTCAAATATCTGCCAAAGAAGTTGGGGTCAGTTACTTGGTGATCTTTATCATCACTATCTTGCCTTTACCGCAGTTGCAAGGAGAACAATCTATTCTCACTCAGATTCAAAAAGACAACCTTTCTTGATGATTCTGTCAAACGCCAACCCATCAGTAGCTGGCACACCTCTTGGGAAGATTTGTCTCTCTCCGGTATATTTTTAATGAGCAACCTCTTTATTACAGATGTTGAATCGCGGCAAGGTTGTCGTTGATCATCAACACGCAAAGCATCACTGGAATTCTTTGATGCTGGTTCAGATTTCGCTGCATACTTGGCGATATAACGAGTAACAGATTCTGTAGTTGTTACAGCAGATCAATCGATGTTTGCTCTCCATGTTTTCAAAACCTTCCGATTGTGAGAATTTAACAGCGCATTATTTCTTCGGCCGGTGAACTTGTCATATCGATATTCGGCGACTCCTCAACAAGCTTAGAATCATCCACGATCTCCATAGGAAATTTAAACCGGCAAAGCTCTTGCCTACTTATTTTACTTTTTCTCAAGCAGTAACTTCAACATCTAGTGTGTCGCATTACAAAATTTACAAACGATGCATAGTTACTCTCATCATCTTCTATATTTGATTCCAAAGGAATTTTCGTTGCACAAGGATGGTCTTGTATGTCGATTTGAAACTCGGGTCTGGATTCATTGTGTATACCATCCTGTCAAAGTATTCACATATCAAACGACGTACTTGCTCATCCGTTGAGATACGAGAAGCATCCGGTCTGTCCTTGAACCACAAGAAACCATGGACATGTCCGTTTCCTCGGTTTTGCCACTCAAACCTATACCAATGATCTACCACAGAAAACTCCTTTAAATACTCCTTGAAAAATATTTGTACCCTTTTCCGGAAGAATCAAGATAGTGGATTCTCATTTAGTAGCTTTGTCTTTTCTCATTGTTTTCCCTTTGGATTTAAAGTTTCCAATCAGTCTTCCGGGTCAAGGAGTTCGTAGAGTTCATGCCATTGTAGGTCAGTTGCACTAAGTGAAAAAAGATGAACGTTCGATAAACTCTCCGATTAATCGATTCCGGTTATTTATGGTCTATTTTTAAGGATCAAATATATCCCAAAATAAGATACCGGATTTTTTTTACATTATAGATATCTACGTGGCCGTATTTTAATTATATGTCACGTTTCGCGTCTACGTCATGTCAACGTCGACATCAAGCGGTCCGAACGGTCAAAAGTCTAAAGACCTGAGTTAGCCGTTGGGACCTACCATTGATAATCAGTCAAAAAGTCTGAACTACCTACTTACCTGTGCTCACTCTCTCTCTCCTCTGGTTTGTTTGTCTAACCATGGCTGATTTCTCATTCTTTTACGAAAGCGACGAATCCACAGTTGAAGACATTATCTCACAAGCAATGGATCAATGTGTTCTTGAACAGATTGTATCCATCAATTTATCAGGTATTTCAGACACTTCCCTTCCCACTCATCTTGAAAGTCGTTTTTCCAGACTCAAATCATTTCCAGGAACTAATCCTAAACCAGAAATCCCTCAAAACCCAGTTTCTGAATCACATAGTTTATCCACAAATCAAGAAATTGGATCTCCATCAAATCCAAATCATGCTAAGAGAAGTCCTAGTACTGACATCGAAAAGCAGTTTTCCAAAATCAAATCATTTCCTGGAACTAATCCAGTAACTGAAATCCCTCAAAACCATGTTTTATCCCCAAATAAAGAATTTGGTTCAAACTCAGATCAGGTGAAAAAGAGTTCTAAACCTAAATCAGAACAAGCGTTTATAAGATCATGTTCTAGTTCATCTGATTCTTCTCAAGAAAATTCATCTTCATCTTCAGCAAAGCAAAATTGTTTCTTTTGGTGTTCTCCGAAAAAGGTAATAAGGAAACAAGGAAAAGAAACTAGGGTTTCAAGAGGAATTGAAATGGACCCATTTGAATGGGATAAAGATAATGAATTAATCTCTGATTTAACTTCATTTTCATTGAAAGAACAGAAAAAGAATTTAAAAAAAGTGATGAGAGAACAAGAGAAGATCAATAGAGAAGCCGAGAAAATTGTTGAATGGGCTAAACAAGCTTCTTCTAGGATTGAAGTTTCTGAAATTGAAGATTTACTAACTGATGATGATTTTGATGGTGACTGTGACAGGTTCAAGTGATGAAATGTTTCTATATTCTGTGTTTCAGGGTTGCCATGAATCTATTACAATCAGCTTTCGTCTTGCTTTATTGCGTTTGTATAGACATGGATATATACAAGCTCTGTAAGCCGTGCATTTGCACTGGCTAGTTCAGTAATATGATTTTGTCACAATCGTTTTTCTTTTAACTCGGACTAATTTCATAACTACTATGTCGTTAACGTCTACAAACCAAGTGTCCTAAGCTTCAAATTGGTATCTTAATCAAGGTTCATAGTTTCCGCATAACATAGATCCACTTGGAAAGTATTCTTATGCAAATGTGGTTGTGCAGTGATTGTGCTCATAGTTTTGGACTCACTGTTATATGATTTATGCTGTTATGCAAATGTGGTTGTGCAGTGATTGAAGTGAACCTGGATTGTCCACATGACTATGACATCGCGGAGACAAAGATAAGCTTTCGCCAGGAAGCTCCCAAGGCACCAAAAAGGATGAAAAGAACTCTCCAGAGACCTCAAAAGGCTCCAGGGCTTCTTGACTAATTATAAAGGAAATATAACTGGTTACATTTCAGTCTATCTCAGGTTCTCCTTAATGCTAGGTACTTTTCTTTTAAAATTTCACATTCACGGCCTCCAGATTCTAAAAAGCGTAAAATATAGTCATTTGCCTTCAGATTGTAACAACTACTTGAGAGTTTTGATAAGCTGTATAGCCTTCAATATTCAGCAATCATGAGTTTCTAACTTATCAGTACTTCTTGTTTCAGTGCCTCGTGTTATATAACAAACAGTTGATGCACCAACAAGCCGTTGCTTTAGTTAAAGATCGGTTAACTTGTCTTCATGAAACAAAGAACAATGTACAACTAGAAAACTACTTCAGTAATTCCAGCATCATGAGTACAGCCATAAAGTACGGAACCATGGAATTTGTATTGGAGTGTCTTCAGACATTTAGTTTCCTAAGTTATCATCCAGACCTGAGTTTAAAAATAAGTAAAATGGTTATTGAAGAGCGGAATGTGAAGATGTTTAATTACGTTTGTCAACAAAACGAAAAACTGAAAAGGGATAGACTTTCTTTTTCCGATAGAAATAAAAACACTATCTTACACTACGTTGCCACATTAGCCAGTACTCGTCAACTCAACTCCATAACCCGGTGCAGCTTTTCAAGTGCAGTGGTTTAAGGTATGATTCGTGAATAAGAAGATCCAGTAGATGATATTATTGTATCAGATTTACACTGTTTCCTTAATTTTCCACATTATCCTAATTAAAATCTTAATTATATTTATATAGGGAGTTGAAAGTATTGTGCTACAGAAGGATAGAAGGATAGGTTTTTAAGTGTTTGTCACATATAACTAATATATATGTAAGTCGAACAAATCAAATGCGGAAGCGGGTTATTAGTTCGTACCTTGTAATCGCTCCAAATGAGGATGACGTCGAACCAACGGATCACTTGCGTTTCACGTTCTTGAACCTCCAGACTCGGCGGTGAGTAGGTGCCATAAAAATGAGCACAAACTATATTTCCACAAACTAAGTACCCTATAGAACCTCAACTTTTTCTCCAAAGGACACTAAGGGATTTGGGTGATTCTGCACAACTAGTGTTGAACACTTAAAGACTTTACCAGCTAACTTGAATGTTCACTTACATACTCTCTAGCTAGCTTGATTACTCTCCATACTTAGCTTATTACTTGCTAAACTTATTGCTTGTCTCTCAACGTATGAGAGTTATAAGTCTATTTATACTTGAACTTCAAGTATGTACTCTTGGCAAGTGTCAAGCATTTGGGAGCAAGGATCAAACACATGTAGTAAGTACTAACACTTGTTAGCATTGAGTAAACACATGGAGTAAGTGATCAAACACTTGTTAACATTAAGCAAACACATGGAGGCAAGAATCAAGTCACTTGTTTCACCAAGGCTTAGTTAGTTGGAGAAGGATTTTTCCTTTGACAAAGTCAAGCATGTGACTTTATTTAACCACCTAAGATGGACTTTGGGCATGCACACACAATGAGTGCCAAATTTTAACATCTCCCACTCACACATAATGTGTATTGTGCCAACATGCTTCCCAATCACAGTTCTAAGAAAAAAATGTTCATATTAGTAAATAGTATGTGCGACCACTGAGACACTTGTATTTCGGCAGATCCATACTACTACCTCATTACGAGTCAGCATGGAGACATCAACCTTTCATAAAGAAATGTTTGTATCTAATTACCTTATATAATTTGATTACATTCGATACAATACTCTTTAATCCCTCTAGTAAGCAGTATTGCATCCATGCATATACAAATTGGACTCATGATTTTCGACAGACGAAAAACGCTGGCCAACTATGAGTCACAATTCATAGTGTATCATCAAATTTTCTTCCAAAAAATTCATATCATTTCAATTCAAGTTAACAGCTTTCCTAGACATGCCTCATCATACAGAAATTAACATCGTATCAGAAAACATGCTAAAGTAGCATCATCAAGTATCATATTCGTTACATAAACCCAAGTCAAAGGGGTAAACAATATGGATGTTAATCCAGTGGCTCACACATCAATGAAGCAGGGAATCAGTAACCGCTCTCACATTCGGTCGTCTTTGCACATACACCACAAAGTGTGTGCTATGGCGTTTCTCCCACTCAAATGGGCATGTCCAGCATAGAAAGCTTACGCCATACAGATCTTAGTCTAGTCGCTATTTAAGCGCCTAACTTGAATTTCTGATCCAACAGTCATTCACATAATGATTGTTCAGAAAATCACATCCGTCTTTATTACAGGCTTCATTAAATGGTGGTCACATTTAATGATCGATCTCTCTTCGAGATCTCATTTTAAACATATTAAGGCGACATATACTTGTATAGAGAAGTCTGTTATAAAAGCACGTGGTTTTCGAAAAACATATCTTCTGAAAACTGTCTCTTCTTTTGTCTCATCTTGCTCGTTATACTAAGCGCCAAGTCGAATCACCTGTGTGAGTAGGCCGATTCTTGCCTGTTGACAACTTTAGCATTTGTGTACACATCAAAAGTATATATGAATTCTATAAAAACATATTTATTTAAGAAATCATTAAATACTTATATAATAATGTCATTATCACATGTTCTACATTTCAAATCCTGTTCAATCCCATGTTCTCTACGTGAGATTGAAAATCAATTCTCAGAATGGGCTTAGTTAAAGGGTCAGCCAACATTCTATTTGTGGAGATATGTCTAAGAACAACCTTTCTTCGTGCAACCATATCGCGTATAAAGTGGAATCTCCTACCAATGTGTTTGGTTTTTCCATGATATTTGGGATCCTTCACATATACTAGAGATGATGTGCTATCACTGTGAAGCAACACCGCTTCTTTTGCATGTTCCGAGACACCGAGTCTCTTAAGAAATATCCTCAACCAGACAGCTTCTTGGACACTTCCACAAGTGCAACATACTCTGTTTTCATTGTAACAGAGCAATGCACTTCTGTTTCTAACTACACCAAGTGATTGCACCACCTCCTAGTTTAAAAACATATCCTGAAGTGGATCTAAACTCATCTTTATCGTTGCTCCAATCGGCTTCATTAAATCCTCTGAGTCTAATATCTTCACCATGGTAACTAAGAGGAAGATTAACAGTCCCTTTAAGATAACGAAATATCCTTTTAACTGCTTTCCAGTGATCTGGTCCGGGGTTACTTTGGTAACGACTTACCATCCCTACTACAAAACTTATGTCAGGTATAATACACACCATAGCGTACATAAGACTCCCAACTTCAGATGCATAAGGTACATTGGACATGTATTTCTTTTCTTCTTCATTCTTAGGGAATTGATCATTACTTAGGACAGATGCTTTGTCCATAGGAATGTCGATGGGTTTGGAATCATGCATTCAAAAACGCTCAAGAATCTTTTTTATGTAAGTCTCTTGAGACAAACTAAGAATCTTTCTTGAGCGGTCTCATGTGATCTTAACACCTAATATATAATTAGCTTCACCCATGTCCGTCATTTCAAAATTAGAGGACAACCACTTCTTAGTGGCGAAAATACCTCTTAAATCATTACCTGCTAATAGAATGTCATCGACATATAAAGCTAGGATAAGAATGTTTTCCTAGGATCATTTGATGTAAACATAATGGTCTTCCTCAATCATTTCATAACCAACAAAGGTGATAGATTGATGGAAACTCATATACCGTTGTCTAGACGATTGTTTAAGGCCATAAATGAAAAGTTTGAGACGACAAACTTTGTGCTCTTGTCCCATGACCTCAAAACCCGTTGGTTGAGATATGTAAATCTTTTCGTCTAGTTCCCCATTAAGGAATGCAGTTTTAACATCCATCTGGAGTAATTCTAAATCCAAATATGCAACAATAGCAAGCATGAGGCGAATTGAGGCAAACCTTACCACTGGAAAAAAGGTATCTTCATAGTAAATACCCTCTTGTTGAGTATATCCTTTTTCCACTAGACGAGCTTTGTATTTTTCGATTGACCCATCTTCCTTGCATTTAATTTTAAATACCCATTTGTTTCCAATGGCCTTTCGTCCATGCGGAAGATCAACCAACTCCAAAACATCATTTTTATCCATTGATTTTATTTCCTTTTGTATTGCAATAGTCCATTTATTGCTAGCAGTTGAAGAGATGGCTTCTCTAAAAGAAGTAGGTTCATCTTCAATACTCGCAACGTACATCAATATTCCCCCTTTTATCTCAAAGTGATGACGGGGTACTTTTCCACGCTCACTTCGGCGTGGTTCAAAAATCGGGTCTCTAGTGGTTCACTCCCACTAGGATGCAGATCACTCCCACTATCTTTAGCGATTATAGGTTGGGAAAACTAATTCACTACCTTCGCTCGAAGATGGTAAGATATCTTCACTCTCTTCTATTTTAAAGAGTTCCAAGTTTTTGTTAATGTCACTTATTCGAGGAAAATCATTTTCAATGAAAACAATATATCTGGACTTCACCTCAGTCATCCTTCCACTTGGATGTTCACCATACATCACATAGCCTTTTGAGCAATCAAAATATCTTATAAAGACAAGCTTTATTGATCTAGGACCTAGCTTTCCATACACATGAGAAGCGTTGTGAAGATAACCAGCTGAACCCCATGGGCGTAAATTTCCTAAATTAGGTTTTTCGTCTTTCCAAAGTTCAGATGGCGTAGAAGAAACCGATTGAGTTGGGACACGATTCAGAATGTAGGTTGCAGTCATAATAACATCCCCCAAGAAAGATATTGGGAGGTTGGCTTGCACCATCATTGATCTAACCATATGATAGGTGCATTATTTGCACTATTTGGATACTCTAATTCATTGATTTCTTGTTACTTTTCATATCATTATGCCTTGATTTTGTTTGTTTATGAGTTTCTTAGGAGTTTTGAAGTGCATTCAACCAAAGAAGAGGTTAAAGGATGGAAACACAACTTTGGAGGCGAATTCCAGGAAGATTTACGGTTGAGAAAGTACCTCAAAACCCAACCGTAAAAGAAGTTGATTTTGGAGGCAAATTCCAGAAGGATTTGCGGTTGGGTCTAGACTCTCAAACCCAACCGTAAATAAATTGAAGAAACATGAAAATTTTGTCATTGCCATCTTATAGATAATTGAAAGACGAAGGCAAACCAAAAAGAATGAGGTCAATCGGACATCAGATGAGGGAGTAATGATCAAAATAGTGAAGTACAAAAAAGTATCCAGGAGGAATTACGGTTGGGTTTATTGGCTCGAACCCAACCGTAAACCTGGGGTATTTTGGAGCGAATTTTTGTGTCAGAGTTACGGTTGGGTTGACTAGCTCGAACCCAACCGTAAATCTGGGGGCTTTTGGGTGATATTTTTGTGCCAGAGTTACGGTTGGGTTTATTGGCTCGAACAAAACCGTAAATGGGGAGTTTTGGCACGTGTGTGGGCTTCTAAAACATGGAAAACATGGTCCCGGAAGGATTAAAATCCTAGATTTTGTGGATACTTTATAATGAGACATCCAAGACATTAAGAAGGATGGATGGACATTGGAAAACACATGGAGAACAAGAATCTAGGGTTTTCTTTACTTGCTTTCTTGATTATTTTCCATGGATTTTGAGAAATCCATGACGAACTAAACTTTTCTTATTGGTTAGAGATGTAGTCCTAAGTTGGAAAACATGTTTATTAATTGAAGTATTCATTCTCGTATGTTCATAATCTCTTCAATATCGCTTATGTTCTACCATTTATAACGCCTTGTATGATGGATTGCTTGTTTGTTTAAGTTGCAAATTAGATGAGCATGCATTGACATCTATAGATAAACTAGGGTTTGAGATCCGGAATTGTCGAAAGACCCTTGTTACAAGTAGTATAACATAGTTGTTAACGACGGGATGTTGCCATGCAATTATGTGTAGAAGCGTGACCTAGGTTAAATCCGAGTGGCTCTTGCGCCGGATTGCTTAGAAATATCAACTCACAAATACCATTGCTTTCATTGGGTTAAACTTGAGTGGCTCTTGCTCCAAGTTATTCGATGAAAAAGATTCAAAGAGTGGCTCTTGCGCCTTTGATGATAATAGGAGGTTTGCCGGAGTAAGCCTGCGATAGGATGCTTTAGGGTTATTAATATTGAGAGTGCATGAATATTGAGTATGATTTGGTTGATAACATGTTGGAAGATGGAAGATGAACTCTCTAACCAATGTTCTTTATCTCTGATATTTGTTTTAATCTTTTTTCTTTAGTATAATTTAGTTATAATCACAACCGAACCTTTCCCACCCTGTTTACATAAGTAATCGAAAGTAATTAACAATCACCTGCCTCTCTGTGGGAACAAACTTGTTCTTATTACTATACTCTAATCTATATTAGTGAAGTAAGAACTTGAATTAATTTTGCTTGGATGACAACCGACCACCATATCCAATAATGTTCTATTCCTTCTTTCTGCAACCCCATTTTGTTGCGGAGTATTATGAATAGTAAGCTGCCTAGTTATTCCCTTACTCTCATAAAATTCCCTGAACATATCAGACAAATATTCGCGTCCATGTTCAGTACGGAAAGTCTTTAAACTCTTCCCAGATTGATTCTCAACTTCTGCAACAAAGTGCTTGAAACAATCCAAGGCTTCGTAGCGGTGAGCGATCAAATACACATAACCAAATCGTATATAATCGACGATAAATGTTAGAAAATAAGAATAATCATGTCTAGATTTAACATTCATAGGTCCACAAATATCAGAATGTACCAACTCAAGAGGTTGATTAGCACGTTTGGCCTTCCTAAAAGGTTTTCTGCAAGCTTTTCCTTATAGACAAGGTTCATATACGGGTAAGGAAACTTTAGCGAGTGAGCCAAGATGTCCTTCTCGAGCTAACCGAGTCATCCTGTCTCCCTATGTGGCCTAGTCTAGCATTCAAGTCACATAGTCAATAACATTACTATTACTAGCATCAGACACTAAAGCCTCAGAAAAAATAGAATTAAACAAGTATAATTTAAAGAAATTATTACTTAAATAACCACGTCCATACAAAACACCATAAAAAAGGATGTCCAATCTATTGTCTTCTATTTTAAAAGAGTACCCTTAACTAAGGAGTGCAATAACTGAAAGTAGATTATGATGAATTCAGGTACGTATAACACATCGTGAAGTGTTAAAATACGTCCAGAGCGCATAGAGAGTTGACACGTGCCAATTCCCACAACATCCTCACTTGTGCCATTTCCATATAGACTCTATATGTACCACGTGAAAGACGTCAATAATCTACAAACCCCGCTCGATCTCGAGCTACATGTTTTGTTGCTCCCGTATCTACAATCTATTCAGGGAGAGACTGAGTAATATTAACATGTGTACACACACATATGTGAACATAGTTATATGAACAAGGTACCTTTTTCGGCTCAGTGCACTCACGGTCAAAATGTCCTTTGTTCCCATATTTATAGCGTTTCATCTTAGATTTATCTCTTTTGCCAACACGCTTGCCACGACGGCGCTTAGCTTGTTTTTCATCCTTTTCAGCATCCCTTTGGCTATTGTTCTTGCGTTTCCTTGTGGTTTGCGCTCACCTTGAGCATACAAGGTAGCCACACGTGTCTCCTCTTGGCACTCAGCTTCAAGCTCAACGTGTTGAGAGATGTCAGAGAAATTCTGATGCTTTCATTATGAGTCAGAATTTGCTTCATATGCACCCCAAAATTCAGGCAATGACCTTATCACAGCTAAAACTTGTTGTTCATCACTAAGAATATTCCCATCAGATTTCAACTCACGAATAATTGACGTCATCGTTCTTAGATGTTTTGTCATTGAATGCTTGGGATCCTTTCGGTAAACCTCAAATTTCAGCACTAAGCTGCGAAGTCTAGTGGTGGACGTACTACCAAAGTTAAATTCGGTCCCGCATTTGCTTGGCAGTTGGAAAATCCTCATATTCTCCAATAAGATCATTGTGCATGCTACTCAACATAGTGTGGCGAGCACTACGATCTTTCTTAACCTAGGCATCATAGGCTTCAAGATCACGACGGTGTTGGGCAGTATGACCCTCTGTGGGTCGGACCATTTCATTTGTCAATAGTTCCATTTGACCTCCTTCCTCAAAAAAGTATCGGATTTTTCTACGCCACACATCATGGTTTTTCCCATCAAGTTTGTCACCCTTAGTGAGATCAGCAATCACATTTTTGGCAGCAATTTCTACACGTTTATTGCACAAAGATGGACATTATTATCATGTGTACATTCACTATATTGTCTCAAAATATAATTGATAAAATCATATCTACATACAAATTCCAGATCAAAAATTTCGCTAGGCTCATAATCATCATCCAAATGTACAGTTAATATGACGTTTATCAATTAATTTGGACTAATAAATATTGGTAAAACACATAACTTAAGCCAATACAACCACTTCGAATCAACCGACATATGATAATGAGTTATTTATCAACAAAGATAAATAAGCTTGATATAAACCAAGTACATCAAGTGGAAAAAATAAATAAAATCAGGAGTAACTTATTATTGATTTTCGTAGTA